>CM037855.1:12225933-12255151 GCA_021234595.1 Delia radicum | reverse complement strand
ATTTATGAACATCATAATCGTTTTAAATTTAACTTTGTCTTTTTACTGAATTTTGAGCTCATTAAAAAAAAAAACAGCTACAGCAAAAAAAAAAAAACTGATTTTAACAAACGTAGATAATAGTTTGCATTATAACAAGCTCTATTATTTATATTGTTGGCGTAGTTGTCTCTGCTACTATAATAATCAGTACAAACATTTGTTCATATCGAAACATTCACACAGACTACGAGAGTCTTGGCATCTTCCCCTTCCATGTATACCAACTACATGGAAATGACAATCAGATGACACAGACTAACGTAAAGACAGACAATGGTTTACAATTTACGTTTATATGACTTTCAATTAATTTTGAATATAAAAAACGCAAATAAAACACAAACACAGTCATTATTACATCATTTGGGAAAATTTTTGTATTCATAAAAAATAATTTGCAATTGATGATGAACTTGACGATTAGAAAGAGACCAACCACTTGTTTCAAAGATGATTTAAAGATGATTTTGCTCCATTTTTGTTAACAAAAAGTAACTTTTAAAAGTTTTTAGTAAGATGAGAAATTTTCATTAGAAAAGGTTTTACTAACAGAATTTTAATTTAGCGACAGCTACAATTGTTGAAGTTTAACAAATGTTTTAACTTTACGAAAAGCAAAAGGATACCTGAGTAAAAAAAAATATATAGACTTATCTTCTGTTATCTTAAAATATATTAAAATATCTAATTATATATGGTATCATGAATAGCCATATATGTATTATTATTATTTCTTATATGCTACCATAAATGACGATATATTATTAGAAATTATATATTAAGCATATATGCTTTACACAATGAGATATGACAGATCAGTTGTAATATAAAATAATTCATTCTCATATATAACATAATATGTAATCATTAGGGCTCGCAACTTCATGTAAATACATGTTTGTTGTCGTTAGCTGGAAAACAATGTTAACTAAATATCTTTGCGAATCAACAAATTTGTAACAAAATGGCATTTGTATATTTTTGAATCGATTGCATATTTTTGCATAGTTTGCTATAAATGCATATTTTTGCATATTTTTGCTATAAATGCATATTTTGCTATAAATGCATATTTTATGCATACTTTAATGCATACTTTGGCAATTTTTGTTGCTTACTTTAATATAAATGCATATTTTTGCATATTTTGCATTAAAATGCATATTTTTTAAAGAAATTTATTTTATGTTTTACAAAACAAAACTTTTACAAAATTTTTAAATTTTATCAATAAATATTTTTAAAGTTTATAACACCCGAGTAAAAAAGTTATATAGAAAATTATATTATTTTACATAGACATATAGGGTTACATATAGCCAAGTGTGGTACTATAATTGTGTTGATATGTATAAACTTTCAGTTTTTTTTAAATATGCCGTCATATATAAAGAATATGAATAAGTATGTTTCCCATTATATGTGCCTGATGTCTTATCTTTTAATTTTTTTTTTTTATTTCATTAAAATTTAATATTTTATGGGATTTAAGTAAATCCAATTTAATCTCAAAGTATTTAACTCGATCCACCAAAAATTACTTATCCCTTTAGATCTAATTTATCCAATTAGAATTTTCAAAAGTAAACTTAATTTTTCGATTTATTAAGTATTTTATTAACACATTATACAGTGTTTATGTGTTTTTTATTGTTGTTTTCCATTTATAGTTTATAATTGTTATAATTATAGAGCTTTTAAAAAAGATTGTGTATTACAATGACTACTACTGCTGACAACTATTGCTACTACAAAATGATTAGTAGTTGCTGATTCGACTACTACGAAAAATGTATTTTAAATTGTGTTGACTTTCGCAGAAATTATATGTTTTGAAAATTTCGTCTGAGGTCGTTTTTGATGTATTTGCTTGCCATCATTCCATACGTACACTCAAATAAAAAGTCGGTAAAAGTTAGAAAAGTTATGACAGAAAAGTTTACAATATTGGCTAATATACCATTAGCTAAGTTTAATGTGTATATATAGATCTAATGCAAAAATACATTGATATCATGCAGATAATTCCCTCAGTGTAAAAGCAGTATGAAAAATTAAAAAACATTACTGAAATTTAGTAAAATCTTTGTAACCCTTTATATACCCTTTGATTAGCCAAAATCAGAAAAATTTCTTCTAATAATGTACTATATTATTTTATTCCAATTTAAATTCAATTTAATGTCCTTTAATATGTAATTTTTTATATTTCAGTTTATTAACATTATAAGTACAATTAACTTTTTTCGTTTTTCGTTGCTTATTTTAGCAAACTATTTTAATACTTTAAAACCGAGCTGTCAATTATAATAAAACTTTTTTATGATCTAAGAATATTGTAAATTTTTTTCCTATTTATAAATATTGTTAAAATATTTGCGGTTTTAACAATTTGTAAAATATTTTGCTAAAATCAGAATCAAAATTTTTTAAAAATTAAGTACTTTGTTAATAGGATAGGAATAGTTGTTTCTAAAAAATTATTTTGTACTAAAAATTAGTACCAAAATTTTAAAGTTTTGTAAAAACGTTTTTCTAATATTTCAACTAACCTTTTAATTTGAGTGTATAATAATATTTAGTGTATGAATCAAAATATGTAATACGAAAGAAATAATGCCAAGAGCAATTTGACACGCGATTTGATTTTTATTCAATGCTAAATGTGTTAGTTTGCTATTTCAAGAAGTTTGTAAAGTATTTTCAAGATATTTATGTAATTTGATTAATTAATAATTTATAAATTAAAAAAAAACATTAGAAATAAATTTTAATATAAAAAAAATTGGCAAAAAAGAAAAAAGTCCTTAAAATCAGTGAATCTCAGGATTTTTAATTGGAAGAAGTCTTCATAGCTACAGATTTTTTCTATAGAAAAATGTCTTCGAAAATGCTCACAATCTGAGAAGTTTGGCATTTCCAGAGTGTATTGAGTTTTGTCTATGAAATGTTCTGTTTCTTTATAATTAAAAATGTTTCTATAGGGAAATCTTCAGAATCTTTACTTTAGAATCTGAAAATTTTTCTTTACACGAGAATTTAGGGACGAAAAATAATAAACATGCAGTAAACTAATTAACATTTTCTTCTAATGAGAAGCTAAATACTTTGATTTTTTTAATGCAACTTCTCTTCATTGACTGAAAACAATTTTAATATATAAAATTTATACTTTTCATATATACATTTTTATAAAAGGTACACATTTACAAGTTCTAGTGCAATTTCATTGTTTCTGTTTCTCTGAAAAAATTCATTAATATCATACAGATTTTCTAAGTTTAGAAAAAAGTTATCAGAATCAGAAAATTTTGTGGGACAAAAATAACAATGAAAGTAAAATTGCAATTTTTTGAAATGACACAACCCGAAACCCGGGACAAATAAGCTTAATTTTGAGTCGTAGAATCCAGTGGTAAACTCCGTTTTAATCGGTTCAAAGAAATATAATATTTCAATTTAAAGTTTGCATTGGTTCGATCGATTTTTTGCGTGTGTTTTAAGTAAAAGACATCGAAATCTCTTTGAAATTACTTTATTGATAGTTTTATTGTCGAAACTCCCCTACGGGCAATGAGGAGTCAATTGCCATTAAAGGACATATCCCGGGACTGGTTAAAATGGTACATAATATGTAACTAGTATAATTTGCCATTGATGTAGGTTAAATGATGTCAATTATGTTTAATGAACTGATCCCCTGACCGATGAAAAGAGATATACCACTTAGCAAGCACTGTCAGCCTTATTTTATATTCGCAATGTTTTCAAAAAACGGTTTTAATCTACACACAAAGAAATAAAGTGCCAACCGAATTGAAAAGTGTATTTTAATGGTATTTAACTTATTAGTTCAGTTAGTACAACGATATTTACATTAGATTTCTAAATATTTTGGGTGTGTAACTAAAAGTTAGTTGAATTAACCAACTTTTGTTGTGATAACAAATGTTTAGTTTTTACCAACAGACTGAAATTCATAATAACCGAATTTGAGTCGTAGCAACCGAATTTCAGTTGGCGAATAGCTGAATTTTTTTCTATACTTTGTTGTTGGAGTGTGTTTTTTTTGCTTTACATTTTTTTTTGTTTGTTTTGTTTTTTGTTTGTATTAAAACATCCACACATAAACGATTACTTGCTTTTTAGCCAGCAAATACGCACACATAATTGGCTGAGGCGGCAGCGCGCTTTCTTTGCAAGCAGGAGGTTGTGGGATCATAACGATAACGATACCAGCGGTGCTTACCGCTGGCGGCAATGCATAAAAGATTTATTAAATTCATAATTTTTTTTTATTAATATAAAAGTCTATTTTTTAGACACATCGCGTAACATGGACCAGGTGCCCGAAATGTGGAATTACCTCACCTCCAATGACAATGCCATGTTAAAGTGATATGTCCCTTTCATATAATATAGTTCCATCCCGTACGTGTCACCGCCACCTCGGGACAATACCCAGCGTGTCCGGGACATGTCATTTTGTCCGTAGGATCAAAGCTAACAAAGACAGCTGTCCATTTTGAGACGATGTTTTTCTAATGAAATTTGCAGATTCTAACCATATTACACTGACCTAACAGATGTCAGTATAAGTCAAAAGTTATTACCCTGACGTTTCGGATTGTATATAATGAACTGTATAATCCTAAAATTAACAAAATCATTGCTAGATTTAAGTTTAGACAAATAAAAAAAGATTTTGATGTCTTTTACTTAAAATACACTCAAAAATTGCTTGAGTCAATGCAAAATAAAATTGAATTATCTTTTCATTTTTGACCAACGGATTCTACGCCCCAAAATTAAGTTTATGTGTCGCGGGGTTTTGGTGTGGCATTTTAACATAATTACTGTGTAATTAAATTTTTCCAGAAAATCAATGAAATTTTTCTTTACAAAATCAATGAAAATTTTCTTGAAATTGAAACTTTTTATAAACCAGTTTTAGTGAAATTTCTGCATTGAGTGCATGAAACTTTTAACCAATAAAATGATGTTTTGATATTATTTAATGAAAACTTGCAGTAACCGTGCGAAACGTGCTGTTGTGGACATTTATGGAAGATAATGAAAAGGCTTATTTCAATGTAATATTAATTGTTTGAAGTACATTAAGCACGAAGTTTAATAGTACCCACCCCAGATTGCTTGGGTATGAATTGTTCAAATTTACTTGAAACCAAATATGTCTGTATTTATTCGTAAATTGTTTAAACAAAATGCGGAAGTATATAAATCAACTTAAAACAACTCTTTTTCTTTATTTCTTATTTTTTTGCATTTTCAAATACAATTAATACGATTTGCACAATAACGAGACCAATCAAAAAAACCAAGTGAAATTCATTTGCTTTTTTTTCCACAAAACCATAAATGTTTTCTAGTTTTTTGCTGTTTATTACACTACTCCGGCAAATTTCACTTTTTTGCAGAGCCTCTTTTGAAGTACATGTTTTTTTTTTTTTAAATAAATTTAGATACGCAGAATCGACATATGTCACAATTTTGTTTCTCATTTGCAGCTTTCAAATATTTCAGTTTTTATATTTACATATATCATTTACCCATATTTTTGTATATTTTGCTAAATTTTTTTAAATTTAACCGCAAAATCATGATTTTTTTTAAGAATATAAATCTACACAAATTATCTTTCATTTGAGTATAATCATGTCAGTGGTTTGTTTCAGGATATCCTACCGGTATTGCAAGGATTGAAAATTTTGCATGTTTAGTTTTATACTTCACTATTTTTGCAATAAAATCTCGAAATAGTAAGCAATATACACACGATTTAAAATATAAAAACGGCGGATATTTCAAAAACTGCAAATGAAAAAAAAAAAAAATTGCCCAGGTTTTGAATTAGGGTACAGGGGTTTATTAAAATGCACTTATCTATTCCAAGCGAGTTTTTTTTCGTCGATTAGTGTTATTGTTGCTTGCTGTTGTTTTCAGTTTTATTACAATATTTTAGTGCAGAACAAATGAAATCATTTTTTGGCACAAAGTCACGAAAAATTGTCCAAATGAAATAAATAAACAATAGCAAGCAGCAGCAACAACAACAACTAAAATACGCTAAATACAAAACAACAACTACAAACAACATACGTCAACGTTGACGACCAGAAATTTGTGTGTGTAGAAATGCTAAAATCGAAATCGAAATGTACTAGTAAAATACACGCTCACACTGCACAATGGTTTGGTTGACCACTTTTCCTGGCCAAAATTAGCAAAAATAAAACAAATTATGCAAAAATGTTTAAATTTTTGTATAAAAAATACAAAAATTGGCTTTTTTCGAACTTTCTGTACTTTTACATATTTAGTTATAATATCGTTTAACCTCAAGTCTAAAATCTAATATTCACAATTCTCATAAAGTTGATTTTGACTTTTGTATGTAATGTCGCGGTTTGAGTTAAGGCCATTTATCGGTTTCTTTTTTGTTTTTTTTTGGATTTGGATTTTAGGTAAAAACATATTCTTAACTAAATATATTAAACCATATTATGTTTTTTGGTTTGAAGTAAGGATTTGTATAGAAATAGCCTATTATTTTACAGAATTTTGCTATTAATTAGAAATAAATCGGAAATTTTAAAGGAAAAGGTGTTCTTGAAAAAATATTCATGACACTAATTTCTTTTACACTTTTATATATCAAATTATTATTATACTAACGTGCAGATTTTTTCATATAAGATTTTTTAAAATCTTTTTTTTTATTTCAACGCATAAATATTAGAAGTTAAAAAAACGTGTTTTTATTCATTTCTTAGATTTGTTTATAAACTTCAACTTTAATTTGATGTATTATTAATAAAGTCCAGTGTACATTTCGAGTCCGTAAAGGCTCGTAGAAGATTTTACAAGCCTTCTGAAATCACAAATATATGAGGATGTTTTTTTCTTGCAAATGAAACACCTTTCTTGAGCGTCTTTTATGACTCATAATAGACTCCTATATATGAGCATTATTGACAACTTCAACATTTTCTAAGCCATATTTAATGCTTATTTTTTATATAATTTATGATTTTTGAAAACATTTCAAAAAAGTTTCAGGACAGGCAAGTGTCAATTATGTTAAATTTATGACTCAAACATTTGAACGCTCTAAAATTATAATTTTACGAGTCTTTATGAGTCATAATTTCTGATCTTTTAAAAATATGTTGGCTGGGGGTGTTTATTAATGCAATGCAACAACAAAGTAACGAAAACAGAATGTGAGTAAAATTGAAATTTGACCAAAAAAAGTTGTCTTTGAAACCATAGTGCACTGTTTGTTATTATGGTACATAATAATATTTTAAACTGGCTTTAAATGGAAAAATGAAATTGATGAAAATACACATATAGAAAAAAAACCAACCACCATTACACACTAAATATCCATTCATACACCCACCCACCACCACCTCCCACAATTCCGCAATTCCACAACGTTTTTATAGTTCTAAATAAAACTACATTTAGTGGAACAGCCACCAACAATTTAAGTGATTTACATTTTTGGTGTAATGTTTTATTTAGTTAGATTTGGTTTAATTTATCAACAATTTAAGTTAGAGCACTATATACGTAGGGTTTTCCAATTCCCAACCTTTTAAAACTTCAGGGAATTGGAAATTTTTTTCGAACATTTTCGTAAATTTATACATTGATAGAAATGTCTGCGTAGTATTAATTATTCCTTCATTAATACAATGAATTTTTTTATAAAAAAGTCCCCAAAGAAATGTTTCATTCATTCAATGAAACATGTTTCATTAAATCAATTTTAATATATGGTTTCATTGACCCAATGAAAATTTTATAAAGTATATGATTTTATTCCTCAATTCTAATTTCATGAGTTTAATGAATAAAATTCATAGTTTGTATAAAATTTTTCTTATTTAATTCTTCTTAGTTTAAAACGAGCTTAAGATCATTTATTTCTTAATTTTTTATATCCAATATTTCGTCTCCACATTGGGTGACTTCTTCAGGGAACAATTATTACAATTTGAAACAAGTTTTTCAAATTTAATACTTGTTCCCTGAAGAAGTCACCTAATGTGGAGACGAAATATTGGAAATAAAAATTTAATACATAAATGATCTTAAGCTCGTTTAAACTAAGAAGAATTAAATAAAGAAGATTAAAGAAAACTTAACATTTTTTCTTTATTTTTATTCAAAAACTAAAATTAATTTCTTTATAATACACTTTTAAAGAGATATTGGCCAAAAACAATTTTTTTTAATTGAAAAAACATAACTAAAAAAATCTGTTGACTTTTTACAAAAGCACTTACGTCGACTTAAGAATTCTGAAGTCATTTCACATCAACACTTTATACACTAAATTATATGAGACCGCCTCAAATCAATTTATTTAAAAGTTTTAGTTAATTCTGTAAACCAAAAAAATGTACGTCATTTGTAATCCCAGTGTAGAAAAGCATTACCATATAAGTGGCTATAAAAGTACAATTTGGTAATGGCAAGTACTTAAAATTTCCATTACTTTTAAATGGGAGTGTCGCGCAAATAATGGCAGATAATTACTAACCGCTCTAGAAAATTATGTATGTCTACTATGTTATACTTGATTGTTGATAAAAACATAAATGACTTGCTTGCACAAAATTTCATTACTTTCCAGCTTACAAAAAATCAAAAATAAGTAGTACTTACTAGAGTTGAAAAAATAATGAGTCTAAAAACAGATTTTCAATATATGTTTAGATCATTGCTTTTTATTTAAAATAATGATAAAAAAATAAGTACTTATGGGTAACGCATTATTTTTGTATTTAAATAATGGAAAAATAACTTGTTATTAGTAATTAGACTTATTATTTGTATTAAAATAATGCAAAGAGTAAGCTGGTGTCATTACTGGTGATGCGAAAAGTAATGACATGTCATTATCGTTTCTACAAGAGGAAGAAAAACATGCCGAGATAGCTTACATGGTAGAGCGGTTTACTGACAACCTGGAGACCCAGGTTCAAATCCTGTATGAGAAAATTTTATTTAAAAAAAATTTTATAAAATTTATTAGTTTTTTAAAATTATTATTTTTGGTTCATACGAGTAAGCATTAGGTTGTCCCGAATATGGAACTTTCCGAATTGGTTGAAAAAAATACAAGATGCTTAGTAAGTGCTTAATATGGGAAAAATACATATTTTTTAATCTTTCCTAAGGTGTTTAGTAATGATATGTCATTATTTTGCGCCACATTACCCTTTTAGAAGTAATGAAATTTGTAATAAAAATTGTAAGTACTTGCCATTACCAAATATTTATTTATATAACCACTTATTATGGTACTGCTTTGCTAAACTGGGATACTTAAAATTTCAGCATTCAATTATTGAAAAACTGAATGTACATAATTTTTGAATCATTCAGTTTAAAACTATCTTAAGCTTTGGAAGCTAATGAATAAATTCTTAGGGAATAGATTACAAAGAGTTGTATTGAAAATTTTTTAATTCTGAATAAATTTTTTGTGAATTAAAACTCAGATTGAATTAATTCCTTCGAAGATCTAAACAGTAGGAAACATGGTTTTGTAGTCGTAATCATATTGCAACTATATATCTTTTCTATGATAGGGTGAAAATTCTCTAACGTGATCTGCTCTACTTAAAATCGCTATACCTTTTATGAATTGTTTTTTTTATTTAACAGATTTAAGACAGATTTAAGACCCTGTGTTCTGTGAAAGGGTACAAAAAACGCAATTTCTTATTGTAATTATTCTAAAAAAAAAATAAGAAACTAAAAAAAAAATTTATAAAATTTTTAATAAATTTTAGTTTAATACTACCCAGCCAGTAACTGCCAATGGTCTGAAAAATCAAGCAGTGGCAGAGCACTGTTTGCCAATGGTCCAACAAATAAAGTGCTGGCAAAGCACTGATTTACAACGCTCTGCCACGTCAGTAAAAAGTGCTTTGCCAGTGCTTAATTAATTAACAAAAACGGCAAAGCCCTGCCAAATGTTATCAATTTGGGTTTGTCAAAGCACTTATTTTTATCATTAAAAAACCACTTTATTGGTTGTTCTACCAATGCTTTGCCAACGTTTTAAAACTATGGTTTGGTACTGGCAAAGCGCTCATTGCCAGTGCTTTGCCAACGTTTTAAAAAAAGCAACGGGCAAGCCCTACACGGTGTTATCATTTTAGGGTTGGGAAAGCACTTAAATCTTCAGAAATCCAACGCTGTGCCAACGCTCATACCACCGTTGAAAGCATTGGGCCATTACTTGCCGTTCGTATTTTTCCTGGCTGGGTAGTTTACAAATTTTCATTTAATGTTTTGGGCAAAATATTTGGTTCTTTTTAAAGTTTTATTTAAATTTTTAGTGTGAAATTAATTAAATTTTAGGGCGTGTTATTTTTGTCTATACAAAAAATGTGTTATGAACAATTTACACGCAATCCGGAAATTCATTTAATATATAAAGAAATCCATTTGTTTCAAAACATCAATTTAATACATGAAAAAATAATTATGTAGGTAGAGGGTTTTTTTTGCAAACTATTTTTGAAAAACAGAAACAAATAGCCGAAAAAACAGACAGAAGTTGGTGTGTGTGTCAAAACTATTATCTTTAAATTGTTTAGAAATTTAGAAATTAGGAGCCTTCTGTTTGTTATAAATTTAATTAATAGGTCAAAGTTTTTATTATTCTTCTTTTTTATTGGAAACAATATGGTGCTAGACAGATAAAAATTGATATTCAAGTCAATTTTATTATTCTTGTAACGATAAGTCTTGTTAAACAATTATTGGGTTGGGTTTAAAGTAGCAGTGGCAGTACAAAGAAGCCATTAAAGTGTGAAATTAAGTGGATTAATATTTTTTGGTGCCAGCTTAAAATTACAGCTTAAAATTAAACAAAGTTAGTTTTTTAAAGAAATTAAATTGTATACTAAATCAAATGTTGAATAAGTTGACATAAAACTGCATTGGAATGGGTTTCCTTAAAAACTTCAACAAAGGATATTAGCCAGGATAACAATAAAATATATTGTAGCAACCTTTATAAAAATAACTTGCTTTACTTTGCTTTAAAAAAAAAAGACATTACTTGAATGGAACACTTGAATAAGGGCATATAACATAGTGTTAACAGAGTGCAAGTTTAATAACATTTAAAAAATCTTATCGCAAAACTGTCATTTAGCTTAAAAATGGATTTTTTCTCCGATTAAATCTAAAACTTTCAAAAAATATGTATATAAAACAAATGGCTAATACCCACTTTTCTACTTGAACCAATTTTATGTTGATAAAGAAAATAATTCGTTGTCAAGCTACAAGTGCAAAAGTGAATTTGTCTTTTGTTTAAAAAGAGCATTGATTTTCTATAAATTCAATATGTTTTTTCGTTATGCACTACAACACAATAAAAATATTTCGTAATATTAAAAATATCGCAATAAAAATATAAAACCTTTTTTGATTTTTTGGAGAAAAAAAAAATTGTTATTAGATATAATTTGTTCAGGATTTATCATTCCATTAAGTTCAGAATTTGTCGAAAGTTTCAAGATAAAGTCTTGATTCGTTTATGTCTTAAGTGGTTTTATAAAGGGAACTCCCCTTATAAAGAAACGCTTGAGGGTAGAAATTTCGATTGCACAGAAACTTTGAAAGAGGCACAGAAAAAACTAAAATCAACTTTAATTAAAATTTTAATCATGCACAGAGAGAATTTTGTTGGACTGAAATATATTAAAAATTGTCAGAAAATCAATGAAACTTTTCTTCATAAAATAAACGAAAATGTTCTTAAAATTAATGAAAAGCTTTATTAAATAATTGAGCTCTAGGTCACGTTTGTATTTATAAAATATCCTTTATTATTTTATATATCTCCAATATTTCGTCATTCTTTGAATGACATCTTCAGGGAGTACAACTCAGTTGTAAATGTTGTGTTGACCAGAGTGGAGGGCAGCGGCAAAAAAGTTTTTGTTTTTAATATTGTTTGTTGTTGTTCATACTCCCTGAAGATGTCATTCAAAGAATGACGAAATATTGGAGATATATAAAATAATAAAGTATATTTTATAAATACAAACGTGACCTAGAGCTCAATTATTTAATAAAGTCATTAATTTCAAAGGTCGAAAAACTTTTCATAATTTATAATTAATGAAAAGCTTCATACTTTTTATTAATCCAGTTTTTTAATGAATTGAGAGTGTGAAGCTTTTAATTAATAAAATGATATTTTGCCTATAATTTATGAAAACTCGCATTAACTTAATGAAAAGTTTCATTTAACAAATTCCCCGTGCAATTTCATTGATTTATTCTATTTCAGCATTAACAATTGTATTTCAGAAATTATCAATTATATTTCAGATTTAACAATTGTGCTTCAGAAACTATCTGCTATATTTCAGAAATTATCAAAGTTATAACAGAAATGATCAATTGTAAAAACTTCCTACTCCGTTTTTGGTGCGCTAAAATTAACTTGGTATACCTAAAACTGTATAAAATAACACTGTTTTTTAAATTCTATTCTCAAAACTCTATTCCAATAAACTGCGTAAAAAACCAATGGAAAAAAACTGCAAAAGTTAAAGAGCTGGAAAAATTTGGTCTCACTTGTAAACCACCATACAACTTTTAATCAAGCATCGATTTGGAAATAACTTTTCAACTCTTTTAGTGAATGTATCTCCCAAATCAAGTGACTCCATTTGGTAGTGGTTTCGATCTAAAAGTTAAAAACTATGAGCAAAAAAATTAAATGAATGAATAAATTCTTGCAAGTTTCAAGTATTTTTTCGACTTTTAAATAGCCATCAATTCGTTAGGTGAAGGCATTTCAAAGTGAAACTTAGCATGTAATAGTTTTCAAATATAGTCTACCTAACCCTGTGCATCGTTTCTCTCAATTCCGAAAACCTTGAGAATAAGAGGCATCTAATGTCAGTTCCAACAGATGTCGAAAATTTAAAAATTTTTTAAATTTAACGTTTTCAATTCAAAGATCAAAAGTTAAAAAAAAATCCTAGCAGATATGGCGAAATTTTTCTCTTTAATTTTTATTAATTTCAATGTAGTTTTATTAATTTAAGTATGATGTCATCAATGGCAAAATAAAAATGCACCACTATTTCTATACCACAAAAAAAAAAACTAAAAAAACGCAACAGTAGATATAAAAACCCCACGGATGGTAACCGATTCGATGCGGTTATTGGTAAGGGTAACGCTATTTTATGTGTTTCGGTAACGGTAGTTTAGGGGTATTGATATTTAGTTCTTTCGGTAACGGTTTTTTTAGCGTTAACGGTATTTACGTGATTTAGGTATCGGTATTTTAACGGTAACGGTATATTAATTATTTCGGTAACGTTATTTTAGGGATAACGGTTTTTTAGTTATTTCGGTAACGTTAATGCACACCGAAATTTTTAGCCCCATTATGCCCGAGTTCCAATGACTGTCCTAGTTTATGATCAAACTTTGCGAACATGTATCTAGTTACAGCGATTTGTTTTTCAAATCTTGTCATGATTATTTCGGTAACGTTATTTCAAGTATAAAGCAATTTCAATTATTTCTTTAATAAGTATTTTAGCGATAACTGTCGTTAGTTATTCGGTAACGGCATATTAATGATATTCATATTTTTGTTATATCGGTTACGGTATTTAAAGGATATCGGTATTTTTGTAAAATCGGTAACGATATTTTAGGATAGCGATAGTCAGTTGAAAGGGTTTTAAATCGGTAATGGTATTTTAGCGGTATTGCTTGCCATCCCTGAGAAAAAAACACCCCCAAACGAATAAAGTGTTTGAAATAGTTTAAGAAAACTGAAATCTAACCCGCATATGAGTGGTGAAATGTAGACACAAAAAAACAACTGTCTGTAAAAAGGGAATAAAGTAAGTGCCAATTTCAAAAAATTAAAAACTACAACAAAAAAATATTTAGGGTTGACATTTCGTTGGAAAGTATAATAAAAACCACTTGAAATAAAAGAAAAGTTAATGAAAAGAAACTAACGCTATTGAAAGAAAATTAAAGAAAAATTAAAAAGTATATATATTTTTAATCCCTTTGAAAAGACAGCAAAAAAGCTATCGAAACGTCAGGAAAATATAACTGAATTTTAATTGCATTGGAACCTAAGGGCCCAATTAAAGTAAAATTAAAGCAATATTAAAAAAACTTGGCTAAATAATATAAAATATAATTTTTGTAGGAATTAATATTTAAAAAATTTCAAATAAAATATACAGTTGAACCTCGATTATCGGGGTTGCACGGGACCGGACTCAGCATGGATAATCGAAAACACGGTTAATAGAAGCTTTTTATTTTTCCCGAATTTAAACTCTGTATGTCGGTGAAAAGAACAACAAAACAAGCAAATAAATATGTGTGATGCACGGATAATAGATGTGAAGCACGGTTAGACCAGGTTCACACACGGCAATTATACTTGCGCAATTCTTGAGTTTATAGAAGAGGGAGGAAAAGAGAATGGAAGGGGGTACAGACTTGCCCGTACTCCAATTCCGTTTTGTTTTGTCATCCACAATTTTCCACACTGCAGGTTGATATACGAAAATTGCTGAAACAAACTTTTCCTGTGTGAACACAAAAGCAATTTCAAAGGAGAATTGAAGAAAAATTGCGCAATTATAATTGCCAAATATTATCACGGATAACATAGGTAAACACGGTTAATAGAGGTATAAATCAAACCACCAGCATGCCGCTTAACAGATGTACCCGGTTTATAGAGGCCCGGATAATCGAGGTTCAGCTGTGTCTTTTAAAACTATAAATAAAATTTATTACCTTAATTTTATTAACTAAATACATTTTTTTTAATTTTTAAATAAACATTTAATCATTCATCAATTATATTATATTAAGAAAATCTCTCCCTTTTTTAATTAAAAATTTTAATAAACTTTCCGTTAAACTAGGAAAAAAAACAAATAAATGACTCGGTCGGTTGTTTAAGGTTGATGGTATATTGAAAACAAAAACAAGAATTATTCAAATAAAAAATATGAAAAAAAAATAAACAAATAAAAATTGAATACGTAAAAGACGACTGGCATACAATTCATAATACCAACCAACTGAAATTAAATGTTTACAATAAGAAAAAAAAAAAGAAATAAAAAACAAAATATATAAAACAAACATTTTTTTATCATTTAGACGGAGTATGATGTTTTCCAAGAAATCCAAAGGGTTTTCGAACTCAGCCCTAGATGAGTGCATTTAAAATTGTGTAAGGCATGAAAAATAAACTTGTAAAATGTTTACATATAAAATCAAAACAGAAATGTAGAGAAAATAAAGAATAAGAGAGAAAAAAAAAACATCACAGACACGTCATATAAAAATGTAATGGCAACACTGGTTAACATTTGTTTATTTTGCATATTCAGGGATATCTCGGGATTTTATTGAAAAATTAACTACTTATTCAACAAAATTGGGGAAAAATCTAGGCGATTTAACCGAAATTTGGCATCAGTTAATATGATCCCAATTCAGTTCTACTGAAAATTACAACAAAAACAAAGGCGACAAAGGTATTATTTACCTTTACAACAACTAAAAATGTAGTTATTTTTAACTGACAAATGTTTTAACTAGCAAATGCAGTAAAAATAACTAACAATGTTTTATAAATAACTCACAAATTTATACTACAAAATTTTTAAGCAACTAATAAAATGGTTAAAAACTACTGTTTTTTACAGTTATTTTTTCGGTAATATATTTTAATAAAAAAAATTCTTTCGATTACAAACAAAATAGTATCCTAAATAAAATTATTATTCGTTATGGTACCAGAGTAATTACGTAATTACATGCCAAATCAACCAAATGCCAAATCCTCCAAATTTTATGAGGTCACTGACACATCTGGATCCGGAAATATGAGGTCTTGAAATCATAAAAAAAACTATAAAAATGTACAAAGTTGTACTTACTTACGAATTTGGAAGGGTAGTAAATGACCTTTGATTTGATATACACTATGATTTTTTCGAAATGTCAAAGGCCAAGTTTATTGACCTATAAATCTATATCTTTGAAAGAAACTTTTTTTAAAAATTAAAAAAAAAAATATGTTAGAGAAGGTTTCATTCTATAATTTTGTAACAAATTTCAAAGTGGAGGTATTTTTGGATTCAGAAGTGTAAATCATACTGTAAAGGTAAATATTTTACAAGGAAATTAAAACTATGTAATAAGGAGAGTCCGGTCATTGGTTCCCGTCGATTGCGATAAAATTTGGATATGTTATAAAGGACCAAAAATTAAGACCCCTTTGTTTTTTAGCTTCCCAATCTGACATTTAGGAGTTAAATAGTGGGGTCAAACATTTGCTAAAAGAGAGTTAAAAATAACATTGCAGAAAAATGAGCTGAACAAAAAACTGCCAAAAGAAAATTAAATAAAAAATCTGCTAATTTAACAGTATTTTCTGCAACGTCATTTTTAACTAATTTTGATTAGCTTTCTTTGCTATTTTTAAATGTTTATTTCTATGAGTGTATGTAAAAATAATTTCGAATGTTTCAGTTTTAAAGCATGCTCCCATACAAAATTTTGTGAAAATAGTGTGTTTTTGAAGATTTCATTATGTGAATTCCAAAAACCTTTCCAATGATATATAATAACATAACATAACACTATAACATATAATAAAAATTATCATAGAAATACGCAAAAACGCATTTTAAAGCACTTTCTACCAAAGAAGTCAAAAATCTAAATCAAATGATATCTTTAAAGACTAAATGCTCGCTTTCATAACTGTTTGACCGATTTTGATCATTTATATCTCTTTTTAAAGAAGGGAAAAAGTAGTTATAAATCGTCTAATTAAGGGCTACTATAATAAAAAAGAAAGCATAAGGAATGTCTTTAACTTGCACGTTTAATATTTCAAAAAAATAGTAGGTACAACTGTGTACATTTTTATAGTTTTTTTCCGATTTTTAAACCTCATATTTCCAGATCCAGAGGTGTAAGTACCCCTCAATCTTTGGATTTTTCTTAGTTCTGTGATATACCTTATACCAAACAAAAGTCGGCCAATTTAGAAACACTGATGTCAAAAACATCCATATTTTAATTTGAATTGATTTTTTTATTTTAATTTTATTGACTCAACTAAACTATTGTTGTCTCCATCGAACTCTTTCGTTGACGTTCATAAAGAACATTTTTTTTAGTATCATTATTAGTGTGACCCAGAATTTATTACAAAATTACGAAAAAAAATAATCAGAAGCTAAGAAAATGTTGGTTATAGACCAAGTTATAAATAAAATTTGAAAAACGTCCAAAAACCCCGAATTTTTGGACAAAACTCGATTTGCGAGACCTCAAAACCTCTTCCGAAAAATCTGAAAAAAAAAACACATGAGCATTAAAATTAAGCTTGAGCAACAAATAAAATTTTTTTTTGACACACTAATCATCATTCATGTCTATGCATTGCAAAATTCATCTGTCTGAAAGCTAACGTTGTCATTAGAGGGTTAAGGTTAGTAGTAAAAACTCTGATAAGCGGTTTGAACTAAACAGATTTGATTTTTTTCAATAAAAATTACATATAGTGACAATAAATAGAACTTGTAATTTATATTTTAGAACGCATTTACCTATATTAGGTGGGCAACTATTTGGAATATGTTGCATTTGGAGGAGTGAAAGTTTACTTATTTGGTATTTGTGGCAGTAAATCATAAAAAGAAAATTTGACAATTAAATTATGAGGAATATGTGTACAACGGTTTTCCAAATTCCGAAAATCTACATAATTCTGATTTTTTCTGGCAATTAACCCTTTTGCACTAACAAAGAAAACGTATACTACATATAATTTTTAATTTTTTTTTCTAACTACTTTCATTAAAAATTATCTATTATTGGCTCCATGTGTAATTGGGAACTGGAAATCAACGGAACAGATAACAAAATTAAATTGAATATGTTTGACCCAATGAATACAATAGGGTTAATGTTTTCTTAGAATGATTCAAAACACTGGGGGTATTCATAATAGCTTCTTATATGGTGTATAAGTACACAATGCTTATTTGCAGGTACGTATCATTATAATTTTAATTTGTATTTTCTTCAATGCCAAGATTATTTTCTTTAAAAAATATTCGTTTTTAAATATTAAATATAATATTGTTTGAGAAACGATCAAAACAATTATTAATTTTCCATTTTTTAAATGCTTGAAATATCGAAATAGAAAAATAAGTTAATAAACTCCATTTAAGAAGACACTAATGTGATAAAAAATACGATGTTTAGACATCGATATATAAATCCGGCTACTATTTTTCTTAGTTGAAAATTAAGAACATTTTTTAGAAATGAGAAACTTTAGGTGCCAAATCTTTGACCTCAATGCGGTGCGAATGGTCTAAAAATGTTACTACTCTTTAGGTAAAATATTATTCTGATTTTTTTTTTTTGTATAGTTTTTTATATAATATTTTGTGCGCCCCGGTAGGCTAGTTGGTAGCGTGCTGGCGGCTTATCAGTGCGGTGGTCGTGGGTTCGATTCCCACCAGAGGCACTGGTCTGTTTTCGCTACAACGCGCCGAAGGCCATAGTAGCTAGTGCTCGGTTAGGGTAGGTAATAGTATATAATTTGTAATTATATGATTATTAAAAAAAAAAAAAAATTTATAATATTATGTCGAAATAACATAATTTTTTGAGCAATATTTTTTTAATTTGTTTTATTTATTTATTTATTTATTTATTTATTTCAAAAGTTAGTCTTTTTCTACCTAATGAAGATACAGAGTAAACATTTTCAAAAAAAAGCTTTGAAGAACTATTTCACTTCGCAATGTAGAACTTCTAAGTGTTTGACCTTTGATCTCGAGGCAGACCCATTTAGTTTCTCGCTTTCAAATTTTCACCACAATTCCCAACAATTTACAAAGCAACTGCCGACCTAACCTACTTGCATATAGTCATCTTAAAACTTAAAGTTTCTTTGTTTGGAAAATTATTCAATTTATAATTTTGAAATTTATTATAAACTTCCGATAACATTGATACACAATAATAATAAGTAATTATTATGCATTATCCCTAGGTCTGTTGTTGTCAATTCCATCGTAAATATTATTTTAACATTTATCAATGTTTAAAATTGATTAATATTCGATATTTACACGACGACAATCAATATATTCCGTCATATTAGTTAGGTGTGTCAATTCAGCCAGTTTAGGTTTTTTTTAACTTTTTTTTTTATTTCATGTTTAAAACAAAATTTTAAATTAATTTAAAAGCATTTAAATCCATACAAAGAAAATAAAAGAAATACTTTTTTGTGTAATTTTATTGTTCAAAAAAACTTTGACGAACCACAATAATGACTCAATTGTGTGATCATTATGAGAAAAATTGGATGGGGTCAAGGTTAATCAATTTTGTTTAAAATAACTACAGAAAAAGGAAAAATTTAATGAACAAATATTTAGATGACAATAAGTTGTGTACTAGGTCAAATAAATAAAGCGAAATTTGAAAGAAAAAAAAGTAGGGTAGGCTGTGGCCATTTCGGTACGAGGGCTATTTCAGGAGCGAATCATTCGCAATTAGTATATGTTTAAAAATGTTAGGACAATATCCTAATAAATAAATATAGAGTATGGCCTCGAACTTGAATAATTTTCATTTTCATTGCACAATTAAAGGTCGAAAAAACATAATTTTTATTTTTAAGAAAAATTATATCAAAGACAAAGTACAGTCTAGTTTAGGGGGAGTTTTGTTTATAAACTAAACAAAAAATAAAAAGGAGAAAAAAAACAAAAATCGTGTATTGAATATCCACCAGAGGTGGACTTTGCACATAACAAACAAATTTTCAATTTCTTTTTTGATCAATGGTTATAATCTTTAACTTCAAGCTCATATATTAGTTCTCATGTAGTGAGTAAACTAGTTTATATTAATGTTTGATGTTTGGCATGGGATTGTTACCGCTTTCAAAACGTGTTCTGATGATGGGAACCTAGAAAATTCCCGAAATAGATCTATCAACACATTCCTGAAAGGATCAAATAATAAATTTGAAAACAAAAAACTCTATAGATTATTTGTTAGGACAATATCCTAATATAGAAATATAGAGTATGGCCTCGGACTTGAATAATTTTAATTTTCATTGTTTAAAAAATATATATTCTTTAAAACCTGTTAGTATCGGGTATTTGGAATGAACACTTTTTAAAAAGCAGTTTGTTGGTTTTTTTTTTTTTAATTCCCATTTTACCCAATTTCCCATTTAACCAAATGATTCCTATTGACTTGTGATATGTATATTAATTATGTTAAGAACTTTTTATTTATTTTTTTTACTATCAACATATTTCGGAAACGCTGATTTTAATGACGTACCCAGTTTTTTCACTTGTGTGCCAGATTTTTTGCAAAATTTGCTTTAAAGGCTTTTAATGTTTTAACGAAGTTTATTATACATATCATTTTAAAAATAAAATATTTTCTCTTAATTTTTTATTGTGGTTAAAACTGTTGAGACCTTTAACAGCATTGGTTATCAAAATAAGCGTTAACAAGTAAATCCGCGAACAATTATCATGCACAATTTATCATTCCATTTCTCAAAGGATCAATGAATTTTTGTGTGTAGTCAAAATGACAAATCTGAATAATTATTTCATGAAAAAAAGAAAAGAAAAAATAAGTGTGGTTCATGGGTAAACGCAAAATGTGCCTAAAATGTATATGACAGCAGAGCGAAAAAAAATATGACCTATGGGTACATCTTTAAGTATATCGTCACTTAAAATGCAAAAGGACGTATTTACTTACATATTTACTTTTTTATAGAAGCAAAATAACGCCCACTGATATTTTAACAATATCGTTAATAAATCTGATAGTTTTTGTAATAGAACCAAACAATTTTGTGGAGAAATATAGTTTGATTGCAATGATTCATAATCACTCAACCCTACTTCAATATTTTACAGGCAACAAAAAAAAAAATACGCGAAAACAAAAACATATAAGATTCGAATTTTATTTAAAAAACCGCAATTTTTTAATCGTAGAAGTCTAACATTTTGTGTAGACATGCAGTTTAGTTTAGCCAAATTAATCATAATCAACAATAAAACCAGCTTTGGAAACTATTGCATTTTAGTTGACAATATGTAAATAGCTTAAAAAATTACGTGCACCAAAATTCAGCCAAAAACAAAAAAGTTAATATTTGTGAAAGTTAGTTTAACAAAAACTTTCATTACAGTGAATGTCTACAAAATATTTTAAAATTTAATTTTGAAATTCATACAATATGTGAACACTTTTTAAAATAAAATTTGAAAATATTTGTAGACATTCACTGTAATGAAAGTTTTTGTTAAACTAACTTTTGCAAATATAAACTTTTTTGTCTGAATTTTTGTACACGTAATGGTACAAAATATCTACATATTATACTAAATGATGAACTCATGGGTCATAGTTTTCCGCTATGCTGTAATAGAAATGTTAGAAATATCTAGCGATTTTCCCATGAACCGCATTTTTTACACGAAATAATTGTTAAGATTTGCATTTTTGATTATGCACGAAAATGCTTTGATCCTTTGCGAAATAGGATGGTAAATTGTGGAAAAATATAAAATATAGTAAAAGCTGGAAACAACCGCAGATGTACTTGTTAATGCTGCATACTTATTAACCCATTATACACTGCCGTTGCTTTAAAGCAACGGCTAATTTAAGGCCCGATTATTTTGGATATAAGGGAGATATAATAACGTAGTAATATGCATGTGACAATTTGAGGTCTTAACTTTACAAATAAATAAAAAAAAAATAAAAACTATTATTACAATTTTCGAAATTTTTTATAGCACTTTTCTGAAAAATTATTAATTTATAGAAAGAAGACCGGTGTTATTAAGGTTAAGTTCTGATTTGGTTAGGGACATATGGGAACATTTTTTTAATGAGAATTTGTTGTGTAGTATGTTGAATTTGTTGTGCAGTATGTAAAGTTCCTTTAAAATTAAAAGATTGGATCAAGAACTTTTCGAACTTGTAAAAATTGTAATACTTAGAAAATGGCTCCATTTTCTTTTTTAATGTGAAAAGTTACCTACTTTCCCCCAACAAACAAATTTTTTTTTAGTACGGTGTTATATTAACGTCATATAGACAGTAGCAAATAATTTTTAATTAATATGCATTTTACAAATTTAATTTAGAAATGTTGAGGTTAAGAAGAAGAATAAATTTTAAAATTGATTCGCCAGTGTTGCCATATTACAATTTTTAAAAATGGTCTTATAACACCAATGTTTGTAAAAACTCTCAAAAATCATGAAAACTCGATAGATAAAATTATGTATTACAGTTTGATAGATATTTGCTTTAGCAATAAATTAAAATTACAATTTGAAAAAAATCTTAGGGCCATTATTACAACTTGCCAATAGCTAAAGTTCGGATGTTATCTGACAGGTTATTAGTTTTTCGTTATTATAAGTATACTTTAAGCTAAAAGTGACCGATAAGCTAAAGGGAAGATATTGTTGCCTTTAACTTTTAATGTAAGGTTTATGTGTTTAAGAGTTGCCACATTTTCTGCTCTATAAATAAATACAAATAAATAAAAGTACGTTGCCACTACGTATTTCTATAAACCAATTCATTTGGTCAAAAATAATCGGTTTTTCCTTTGGTGCTGCCACACTATCAAAAATATTAATTTTATTTTATTGGGAAGTTGTAATAACGAAAAACATTATAGCTCGCTTTATTCCTCACTTTAGCTAAAGTTACCTTTTACTAACATTTACTTTAAAGGCAAGTTGTAATAATTTCCCTTAACCCGATAAAGTTTGAATTTAAATTTCCAATACCACCGCTGGAGGGCGCAATAAGTATACAAAAAAAAGCTTATTGAAGCGCCATTACATCTTTCTACCAAATTTCGTCAAACATTCCAACGGGATCGAGGAGTGGTATAAAATGGGTAAAACAAAGTTGATAGTTGGTGAAGGTGAAGGTGACTTCAGTATTTATCATCGAAAATTAAGAGAAAATATCTTGTTCTTAAACTTCGTAATAAAAACTCGTTAAAACATGCAAAACTTTAATGCAATATTTAAAAAAAAAAAAACAATTTGCCCATAGTGAAAAAAAACTGGCGTTAAAATTAGCGTGGACAAAATATTAAGGCCCCATGGTCGGTACAACATGGATTAAACAAAGTTGATAGTTGGTGAAGGTTTCTTCAATATTTATCATCGAAAACTAAGAGAAAATATCTTGTTTCTAAAACTTTATGTATAAAAAACTTCGTTAAAACATGCAAAACTTTAATGCAATTTTTCAAAAAAAAAAAAAAAACAAGTTGGCCCATAAATGAAAAAACTGTTAACGCCATTAAAATCAGCGTGGCCCAAATATTAAGGATCAAAGGTCTGTACTCTTCTTTTGATTTTAGGGGTAAACTTTTTAGCGCTGTGTTTTTATATAAGTAACAATTAAATTAATTATCACCATAACTTACCTCTTTGTGATTGATGGGTCTTCCATAGATTTTGAAGCTTAAATTATTGAATATTTGCTTTTTTAATAAAACAACCATCAAATTAAGTAGCAGGCGATCAATAAAAAGAAACAAAAATAAAAAAATAAATTAGTTTAAAAATATTTATTTAATATTTATTACTTAATAACACAAAACCGAATTATTTAAAAAGATGGAATATGTAAAAAAATATGTGTATCATTAAAGAAACCACGCGATTGTGGCAACTAGGAAAGATTGCATATACTTAAGGGGTGTTAAAACTGGGTAAAAGACAAAAAAAGTTATTTTCAATTTATAACGAGCTTTCAACCTCCGTATATTTACAAAAATAAATCAAATCAAACATATTAGCTAGGTTGATACTAGTATTTCGATCTGGCTAAAGATCTCATCAGAACCCGAAATTTTATAAAAGCTAGAGCCTCCATAATAGGCAGAACTTTAACAAAAACCTATTAATCATCAATTTTGCTACATTCTTGTCTTCTTAGTACCAAGCACGTATTTCAAGATTTCTCAACATTTTATCATTATTTTTAGAAACGTTTGCGTTAAAGTGTTACTTTTGGAAATTTTACATATCATCCGACATTTACATGGGTATAACCCCTTAAAAGCAAAATAGTATATATGAAATGTGTGTAAAAAAAATGCAGTAGTTTTTTCTTCAGAGTTTATTTAAAATGCAGCCATGGTAATTGTAAGAAAAACAAAAAATTCAACAACAAAAATTTGTACCACAGAAATTTCTATGCAATCAGCAAGTAAAATTTGTATACATAGATACGAAAATGAGAATTTTGAACTTTAGTTGGAGAAACTTGTATAAAAATAAAATGATTGCAAAAAAAAATAAACGTTTTAAAATAGAATAATTTTATGACTAAAAGAACAAACCAAAAAAAAAAAAAAACAGAAGCGCTCAACAATGTCAGTGGCAATATTGATTTAAAAAATGCTGAAATATAAGTTGTTTCTTGATTTTAATTATCAATTTAACTATAAATGTAAATTTTGAACTGGAAAAAACTAGGATCAAATTTCAATAAAAATAATTTTAAGAATCATTTATTAAAATTGATTGATATTTTTAAATTTAGTTCTGAAAAGCATTTTAAACGGAAAGACTGTGTGTAATTTTTTAAGTCATGGCAAAATAACCATATACGGACACCACTACGTGATAAAAAGACTAAAAAAAAGACCCGTGTCTCCCAATTTTTCCCAAAGTCATATCCTTTTTTGTTTATGTGCCGCCAAAGATTTGGGGCCTCGGTATCATTTTCGGAAAAAAAGTGATAATTTTCTCAGGCTCATATCTTGCAAACCGATTTATTTCGATTTACTCTCTATGGCAAAGTTGTAGCTCTTGTCATAAAGAACAAAAATTGCGAACATATAAAATTCAAGGAAACAATCAACTACAAAAAATTCACCTAAGATCTCAATAAACAAATTTCTAGAACATATAAACTTCCTAGAGATGATTCTTAACACTGTTTAGGTAGCGCGCAAAAGTGAAAAATTTTTAATTTAATTTTTTTTTCCTTTTTTCTCCTGTTCAGGTGGCATAGGTAGCAAACCCAATTCCCAGGAAGTTTATATGTTCTAGAAATTTGTTTATTGAGCTCTTAGGTGAATTTTTGTAGTTGATTGTTTCCTTGAATTTTTAACGGTTTGCTACCTATGGACCTGAACACAGAAAAAAAGGTAAAAAAAAAATCGAATTTTTTTTAAGTTTTTTGCGATTTTGATCGGTTTGCAAGATATGAGCCTGAGAAAATGATCACTTTTTTCCGAAAATGATACCGAGGCCCCAAATCTTTGGCGGCCCATAAACGAAAATGGAGATGACTTTGGGAAATATTGGGAGACACGGGTCTTTTTTTTTAGTCTTTTATCACGTAGTGGTGTCCGTATATGGTTATTTTTTTCGTGTTGCACTGTGAAATTATTTTGAGTATTATTCAATGAAAAAAAAATATATATCACAAAAACATTTCGAAAACTAACTTCTGAGCTTTAGGAGGTTAAGACAATTAATTCTGCATTTTTTTAATGCAAAAATAGAACAATATTACAAATAATGGCTATTATATTAATTGAATTTTTGATCGCATTAATTATGGAATTAATTGACTATGACATTGTTACTCAACACAATTTTTAATTGGTGAAATTGAAGAAATATGTTTATTGTGTGAAAGTAAAAATATTTAGTTTTTGAAATAACTTGTTTTTTAAGAAATAATAATGTTGATTAGTACGTATGTACTAAATGTCGTATGTGTTTTATAGTGCTATTGAAAATGGAGATGCTAAAATTTTATTTTAAAATATCTTACGAAAAAAGTTTATATTTAGTTATATATAGCTTGATAAAAAATAATATCTAATTATATATGTGGCCATATGTAACGATTTATATTACATCTCATGCTAATTTTAATGAATGATTTTAATATAGCGTTATATATCATCATATATTATCATATATTTTCTTATATATAAGTTGATCTTTTTTTCTCATCCTATATAATTGATATAGCTATATATCAGATCATATATAGTTCTATGTATAGTTACATATAAGTATATATAATGCAATAAAGCCAAACAAATTCTATCACTTTTATTGAAAAATAACCTATATATGACATCACATATAATTTTATATAAATATTTGTGTAAAAAGATAAATTCTATCACTTTTATATATGTATGGTGAAAATTAATAAAAAAAATCTTTTGCTTTTATCTATAATTATCAGAGAAGACAAAAAAAAAAAGCAAAATTCAATATATTTAAAGCTAAAATATTTATAAAAAAAAGCACAGTATGTAAAAAAAACTACAATTTTCAAAAAAAAAGAAGTTAAATTTAAGGAATAAATAATATTTTATGAGTAAAAAAATAATTTTAAATCAGAAAATCTTAAAAAAAATTAAAGCTTAAAATCGAATTGGATGTGGACAAAAAAAAAGCGTAATATGCTACTTTTTTCGCGTAAGAATTAACTTTTTCTATCAAAATTATTTGTCTTCAATACGTAGCATTGTTAAGAAAAACCTAATCTCGAATTTAAGTTGGTTGATTTTATGATCGACTTTCTATAAATACAGATTTTGTACTAAAATTGCTGAAAATTCATGTCTTTTAGTACAAAATGAACCAAAACTATAGTCAAATGAAAGAAACGGAAATGTTCTTTAATACAGATTTATTTTTAAAAAAGAGAGTTTATCATTAACCGCTAATTTAAAAAATTTAAAAAATATAGGTGATTTTTTATTGGAAATATATTATTAAATTTTAATTGGATTTTCTTTAGTCGGGAATGAAATTCCTATTGTGTGAACCCTAAGATCTTAATGAAATTTCAATATGTAATCACGTGGATAATTTAACCCTCTAACTGGCAAGCCCGCTTCAGGCGGGGTATATTATTATTTCGGCCATTAAAGCACCAAATAAGTGTTTTATATTTTAAACAAAATTTGTGTGCAATGCAAGGTTTGAAAGCGAGAAAGTTTTAAATTTAAAATTTCAAAAAACAAATATTCTGAAATGAATATAATTTCAAAAAATCTTAAAAACATATTTACTGATAATGTTTGCTGATAGTAAATACAAGATAAGATTGAAGCTTAAGCTTTTAAAAAAGCTCTTATTTTGGTCAAAAGACTTATTTTCACAATGTCCTGTTAGCTACTAGCAGTGACTTTAAACTGACATATTTGTTGTTGTTTCCCTTATAAATTTTCAATTCAGCTGTTTGTTAAACTTTACCTGGACATTCAGTAATCGTGCCTCAGATACAAAAATATAGTTTTTTAATGAACTGTTTCTGAGTCATAAAAGAGGCCTTAGAAAGAGGTTTAATCGGTAAAGAAAACACAATCATATAGACATGATTTAAGAAAGCTTTTTTAAACGAGTCTTTTTGGATTCCAATTGTACACTGGGAATATTCAAATTTTAAAAACATTGTTTAAAAAAAAGTTTACAAATTCTGAAGTTTATTAAAAAAAAAGATTAAAATGGTTAAGAAAATGCTAACATAGCATTTTTTTTAAGAATTTTTTTAATGAAAAATGCAAAATCTAGCATTAAATAAAACTTCGGGTTCTGATGAGATCTTTAGCCAGATCGAAATACCAGTATCAACCTAGCTAATATGTTTGATTTGCTTTATTTTTGTAAATATACGGAGGTTGAAAGCTCGTTATAAATTGAAAATAACATAAAAATAATCTCGATGTATATAAAAACAAAAAACTTATATAACTGTAAAAAATATTACTTGAGCCAGAATACACACTAAAATTTTTTTATATAAATAGAACATTTTTGGTGTGGTAACGTCATGATGCTTGTTAGGAAAAGACCTAAACACGTGCTTAATTACTAAGAAGACAAGAAAGGAGCACAATTGATTATTAATAGGTTTTTTGTTAAAGTTCTGCCTATTATGGAGGCTCTAGCTTTTCTAAAACTTCGGGTTCTGATGAGATCTTTAGCCAGATCGAAATACTAGTATCAACCTAGCTAATATGTTTGATTTGCTTTATTTTTGTAAATATACGGAGGTTGAAAGCTCGTTATAAATTGAAAATAACATAAAAATAATCTCGATGTATATAAAACAAAAAACTAATAGAACTGTAAAAAATATTACTTGAGCTAGAGTACACACTAAAATTTTTTTATATAAATAGAACATTTTTGGTCTTCAAAGTGTGGGTAACGTCATGATGCTTGTTAGGAAAAGACCTAAACACGTGCTTAATTACTAGGGTATTCAATCGGTTAACGGTTACTCGATTAATCGATGAAATGATGTCGAACAATTGTTCGAGTAATTCGAAGTGGCCAATTTCGAGTAAAGAATAACTCGAACAATTTTGGTCGATTAATCGAGTAACTCGAGTAATTTAAAAATATGAACTATTTTATATTTTTTTAATATTTTGTATAAAAATAATGTGACTGTTATAGTGAATATTTAAATGTTAAGTGCATTTTTATATTAAGTGAGCACTGTTAAAGAAACTATATTACGAAAAGCGAAGAAACTTAATGCGAAAAACTCCGATATCGAGAAACTTGGATATTTTTTAAAAGAAACAAGTTCTAAGACTGGGGTGTTTAAGATTATTGGTGCGGATTTGAGGGTTAAAAGTGGGATCAAACATTATTTTTTTTTTAATTTAGTTGCCATTTCATCTAAAGAAACTACATATAAATACTATATTTTCAAAAAGGAATTTTTAAATGTCATTTACTAAAAACTTTTTGTTGGTCCCTTTTATGTCGTTTGTAACAAGCCAATTTTAGAAGCCCTATATGGAAATTCATAGCGGTCCTACGCAAAATTTCCACATATTAAAATTTACATATAGAAGTAATGAAGTTTTCATTAATATGATGAAAATCTTCTTAAATATTCATGAAAGTTGTTTCAAACTTCTTTATAATTTTTTTTAGAAAAATTACATATCCCAAAATCCCAAAATGATAAGACA
>CM037855.1:11942838-12225833 GCA_021234595.1 Delia radicum | reverse complement strand
TTTTTTTTTTGTGTAACTAATCCTTTTATATAATTTTATGTCGAAATAACATAATTTTTTGAGCAATATTTTTTTAATTTTTTTTTTTTTTTATTATTTAATAATCATATAGTTACAAATTATATACTATTACCCTAACCGAGCACTAGCTACCAGTGCCTCTGGTGGGAATCGAACCCACGGCCCCCGTACAGATAAGCCAGCACGCTACCAACTAGCCTACCAGGGCGCACTAGGTTTCTTTGATGTATTTATTTATTTCAAAAATTAGTCTTTTTCTACCTAATGAAGATACAGAGTAAACATTTTCAAAAAAATGCTTTGAAGAACTATTTCACTTCGCATGTAGAACTTCTAAGTGTTTGACCTTTGATCTCGAGGCAGACCCATTTAGTTTCTCGCTTTCAAATTTTCACCACAATTCCCAACAATTTACAAAACAACTGCCGACCTAACCTACTTGCATATAGTCATCTTAAAACTTAAAGTTTCTTTGTATGGAAAATTATTCAATTTATAATTTTGAAATTTATTATAACTTCCGATAACATTGATACACAATAATAATAAGTAATTATTATGCATTATCCCTAGGTCTGTTGTTGTCAATTCCATCGTAAATATAATTTTAACATTATCAATGTTTAAATTGATTAATATCGATATTTACACGACGACAATCAATATATTCCGTCATATTAGTTAGGTGTGTCAATTCAGCCAGTTTAGGTTTTTTTTTAACTTTTTTTTTATTTTCATGTTTAAAACAAAATTTTAAATTAATTTAAAAGCATTTAAATCCATACAAAGAAAATAAAAGAAATACTTTTTTGTGTAATTTTATTGTTAAAAAAACTTTGACGAACCACAATAATGACTCAATTGTGTGATCATTATGAGAAAAATTGGATGGGGTCAAGGTTAATCAATTTTGTTTAAAATAACTACAGAAAAAGGAAAAATTTAATGAACAAATATTTAGATGACAATAAGTTGTGTACTAGGTCAAATAAATAAAGCGAAATTTGAAAGAAAAAAAAGTAGGGTAGGCTGTGGCCATTTCGGTACGAGGGCTATTTCAGGAGCGAATCATTCGCAATTAGTATATGTTTAAAAATGTTAGGACAATATCCTAATAAATAAATATAGAGTATGGCCTCGAACTTGAATAATTTTCATTTTCATTGCACAATTAAAGGTCGAAAAAACATAATTTTTATTTTTAAGAAAAATTATATCAAAGACAAAGTACAGTCTAGTTTAGGGGGAGTTTTGTTTATAAACTAAACAAAAAATAAAAAGGAGAAAAAAACAAAAAACGTGTATTGAATATCCACCAGAGGTGGACTTTGCACATAACAAACAAATTTTCAATTTCTTTTTTGATCAATGGTTATAATCTTTAACTTCAAGCTCATATATTAGTTCTCATGTAGTGAGTAAACTAGTTTATATTAATGTTTGATGTTTGGCATGGGATTGTTACCGCTTTCAAAACGTGTTCTGATGATGGGAACCTAGAAAATTCCCGAAATAGATCTATCAACACATTCCTGAAAGGATCAAATAATAAATTTGAAAACAAAAAACTCTATAGATTATTTGTTAGGACAATATCCTAAATAGAAATATAGAGTATGGCCTCGGACTTGAATAATTTTAATTTTCATTGTTTAAAAAATATATATTCTTTAAAACCTGTTAGTATCGGGTATTTGGAATGAACACTTTTTAAAAAGCAGTTTGTTGTTTTTTTTTTTTTTTAATTTCCCATTTTACCCAATTTCCCATTTAACCAAATGATTCCTATTGACTTGTGATATGTACATTAATTATGTTAAGAACTTTTTATTTATTTTTTTTACTATCAACAAATATTTAACTTTTTTGTTTTAATTTCACTGCGCACCTCGAAAAATAAAACAAGACTACCAACATATTTCGGAAACGCTGATTTTAATGACGTACCCAGTTTTTTCACTTGTGTGTCAGATTTTTTGCAAAATTTGCTTTAAAGGCTTTTATGTTTTTAACGAAGTTTATTATACATATAATTTAAAAAATAAAATATTTTCTCCTAACTTTTTATTGTGGTTAATACAGTTGAGACCTTTAACAGCATTTGGTTTATCAAATAAGCATTAACAAGTAAATCCGCGAACAATTATCATGTACAATTTATCATTCCATTTCGCAAAGGATCAATGCATTTTTGTGTGTAGTCAAAATGACAAATCTGAACAATTATTTCATGTAAAAAAAGAAAAAAAGTGTGGTTCATGGGAAAAAAAATATGACCTATGGGTACATCTTTAAGTATATCGTCACTTAAAATGCAAAAGGACGTATTTACTTACATATTTACTTTTTTATAGAAGCAAAAAACGCCCACTGATATTTTAACAATATCGTTAATAAATCTGATAGTTTTTGTAATAGAACCAAACAATTTTGTGGAGAAATATAGTTTGATGCAATGATTCATAATCACTCAACCCTACTTCAATATTTTACAGGGCAACAAAAAAAAAAAATACGCGAAAACAAAAACATATAAGATTCGAATTTTATTTAAAAAACCGCAATTTTTAATCGTAGAAGTCTAACATTTTGTGTAGACATGCAGTTAGTTTAGCCAAATTAATCATAATCAACAATAAAACCAGGTTTGGAAACTATGCATTTTAGTTGACAATATGTAAATAGCTTAAAAAATTACGTGCACCAAAATTCAGCCAAAAAACAAAAAAGTTAATATTTGTGAAAGTTAGTTTAACAAAAACTTTCATTACAGTGAATGTCTACAAAATATTTTAAAATTTAATTTTGAAATTCATACAAATATTTGAACACTTTTTAAAATAAAATTTGAAAATATTTTGTAGACATTCACTGTAATGAAAGTTTTTGTTAAACTAACTTTCGCAAATATAAACTTTTTGTTTTTTGGCTAAATTTTGGTGCATATGGGTCATAGTTTTCCGCTATGCTGTAATAGAAATGTTAGAAATATCTAGCGATTTTCCCATGAACCGCATTTTTTTACACGAAATAATTGTTAAGATTTGCATTTTTGATTATGCACGAAAATGCTTTGATCCTTTGTGAAATAGGATGATAAATTGTGGAAAAATAGTAAAATATAGTAAAAGCTGGAAACAACCGCAGTATGTAAAGTTCATTTAAAATTAAAAGATTGGATCAAGAACTTTTCGAACTTGTGAAAATTTTAGTACTTAGAAAATGGCTCCATTTTCTTTTTTAATGTGAAAAGTTACCTATTTTCCTCCAACAAAAAAAAATTTAAAATTGATTCGCCAGTGTTGAGATATTACAAGTTTTAAAAATTCTCTAATAACACCAATGTTTTTAAAAACTCTCAAAAATCATAAAAAACTCGATAGATAAAATGTATGTATTACAGTTTCATAGATATATTTGCTTTAGCAATAAATTAAAATTATAATTTGAAAAAAATCTTAACCCGATAAAGTTTGAATTTGAATTTCGAATACCACCGCTGGAGGGCGCAATAAGTATACAAAAAAAGTTTATTAAAGCACCATTACATCTTTCTACCAAATTTCGTCAAAAAATTCCAACGGGATCGATGAGTGGTATAAAATGGGTAAAACAAAGTTGGTGACTTCAATATTTGTCATCGAAAATTAAGAGAAATATCTTGTTTCTTAAACTTTATGTATAAAAAAACTTCGTTAAAACATGCAAAACTTTAATGCAATTGTTCAAAAAAAAAACAATTTGGCCCATAGTGAAAAAAAACTGGCGTTAAAATTAGCGTGGACAAAATATTAAGGACCCATGGTCGGTACAAAAATGGATTAAACAAAGTTGATAGTTGGTGAAGGTTTCTTCAGTATTTATCATCGAAAACTAAGAGAAAATATCTTGTTTCTAAAACTATATGTTTATTGCAATTTTTCAATGCAATTTTTCAAAAAAAAAAAAAAAACAAGTTGGCCCATAAATGAAAAAACTGTTAACGCCATTAAAATCAGCGTGGCCCAAATATTAAGGATCAAAGGTCTGTACTCTTCTTTTGATTTTAGGGGTAAACTTTGTAGCGCTGTGTTTTTATATAAGTAACAATTAAATTAATTATCACCATAACTTACCTCTTTGTGATTGATGGGTCTTCCATAGATTTTGAAGCTTAAATTATTGAATATTTGCTTTTTTAATAAAAAAACCATCAAATTAAGTAGCAGGCGATCAATAAAAAAGAAACAAAAATAAAAAAATAAATTAGTTTAAAAATATTTATTTAATATTTATTACTTAATAACACAAAACCGAATTATTTAAAAAGATGGAATATGTAAAAAAATATGTGTATCATTAAAGAAACCACGCGATTGTGGCAACTAGGAAAGATTGCATATACTTAAGGGGTGTTAAACTGGGTAAAAGACAAAAAAAGTTATTTTCAATTTATAACGAGCTTTCAACCTCCGTATATTTACAAAATAAAGCAAATCAAACATATTAGCTAGGTTGATACTAGTATTTCGATCTGGCTAAAGATCTCATCAGAACCCGAAGTTTTAGAAAAGTTATAGCCTCCATAATAGGCAGAACTTTAACAAAAAACCTATTAATCATCAGTTTTGCTCCATTCTTGTGTTCTTAGTAATCAAGCACGTATTTCAAGATTTCTCAACATTTTATCATTATTTTCTAGAAACTTTTGCGTTAAAGTATTACTTTTGGAAATTTTACATATCATCCGACATTTACATTGGTATAACCCCTTAAAAGCAAAATAGTATATATGAAATGTGTGTAAAAAAAAATGCAGTAGTTTTTTTCTTCAGAGTTTATTTAAAATGCAGCCATGGTAATTGTAAGAAAAACAAAAAATTCAACAACAAAAATTTGTACCACAGAAATTTCTATGCAATCAGCAAGTAAAAATTTTTATACATAGATACGAAAATGAGAATTTGAACTTTAGTTGGAGAAACTTGTATAAAAATAAAATGATTGCAAAAAAATAAACGTTTTAAAATAGAATAATTTTATGACTAAAAGAACAAACCAAAAAAAAAAAAAAAAAAAAAAAAAAAAAACAGAAGCGCTCAACAATGTCAGTGGCAATATTGATTTAAAAAATGCTGAAATATAAATTGTTTCTTGATTTTAATTATCAATTTAACTATAAATGTAAATTTTTGAACTGGAAAAACTAGGATCAAATTTCAATAAAAATAATTTTAAGAATCAATTATTTAAATTGATTGGTATTTTTAAATTAAGTTCTGAAAGCATTTTAAACGGAAATTATTTTGAGTATTATTCGAATGAAAAAAACTACACTCACAATATTTTATCCGTAAAGACTACTGAATATACGCATTAAATTAACTGAAAATCAGTTAAAAACAGGACTACTTACTTTTCGTTTAAAACAATTGTATTTTTTGGTTTATTTTCAACTTTTGAAAAATTAATTGACAAAATCCATAAAAACAATAGATTATCGTTTATTTCAATACTCAATATAATATAACAACTTTTTTTTTAAATATAAAATTTTAACTGAATATTTTAACTACTACGGAAAGTCCGTTTTTTTTTTGTTTATTTTGTTTATTGAACAACAGACAGAAAGTTGAAAAATATATTTCTTTGTTAATTTAACAATATATTCCATTCAAACAACTTTACCAATTAAACTTTTAAATAACTGTTGATTTTTTATGGAAAAGTTCTTGTGAGTGTATATATCACAAAACATTTCCAAAACTAACTTCTGAGCTTTAGGAGGTTAAGACAATTAATTCTACATTTTTTTTTTAATGCAAAAATAGAACAATATTACAAATAATGGCTATTATATTAATTGAATTTTGATCGCATTAATTATGGAATTAATTGACTATGACATTGTTACTCAACACAATTTTTAATTGGTGAAATTGAAGAAATATGTTTATTGTGTGAAAGTAAAAATATTTAGTTTTTGAAATAACTTGTTTTTTAAGAAATAATAATGTTGATTAGTACGTATGTACTAAATGTCGTATGTGTTTTATAGTGCTATTGAAAATAGAGATGCTAAAATTTTATTTTAAAATATCCTACGAAAAAAGTTTATATTTAGTTATATATAGCTTGATAAAAATAATATCTAATTATATATGTGGCCATATGTAACGATTTATATTTACATCTCATGCTAATTTTAATGAATGATTTTAATATAGCGTTATATATCATCATATATTATCATATATTTTGTTATATATAAGTTGATCTTTTTTTACCCATCATATATAATTGTTATAGCTATATATCAGATCATATATAGTTCCATGTATAGTTACATATAAGTATATACAATGCAATAAAGCCAAACAAATTCTATCACTTTTATTTAAAAATTACCTATCCATATATGACATCACATATAATTTTATATAAATATTTGTGTAAAAAGATAAATTCTATCACTTTTATATATGTATGGTGAAAATTAATAAAAAAATCTTTTGCTTTTATCTATAATTATCAGAGAAGACAAAAAAAGCAAAATTCAATGTATTTAACGCTAAAATATTTAAAAAAAAAGCACAGTATGTAAAAAAAAAACTACAATTTTCAAAAAAAAAAAGAAGTTAAATTTAAGGAATAAATAATATTTTATGAGTAAAAAAATAATTTTAAATCAGAAAATCTTAAAAAAATTAAAGCTATATTTTTTGCGTAGAATTAACTTTTTCTATCAAAATTATTTGTCTTCGATCTGATAAGTCGCATTGTTAAGAAAAACCTAATCTCGAATTTAAGTTGGTTGATTTTATGATCGACTTTCTATAAATACAGATTTTGTACTAAATTGCTGAAAATTCATGTCTTTTAGTACAAAATGAACCAAAACTATAGTCAAATGAAAGAAACGGAAATGTTCTTTAATACAGATTTATTTTTACCAGAGAGTTTATCATTAACCGCTAATTTAAAAAATTTAAAAAATATAGGTGATTTTTTATTGGAAATATATTATTAAATTTTAATTGGATTTTCTTTAGTCGGGAATGAAATTCCTATTTGTGTGAACCCTAAGATCTTAATGAAATTTCAATATGTAATCACGTGGATAATTTAACCCTCTAACTGGCAAGCCCGCTTCAGGCGGGGTATATTATTATTTCGGCCATTAAAGCACCAAATAAGTGTTTTATATTTTAACAAATTTGTGTGCAATGCAAGGTTTGAAAGCGAGAAAGTTTTAAATTTAAAATTTCAAAAAACAAATATTCTGAAATGAATATAATTTTCAAAAAATCTTAAAAACATATTTACTGATAATGTTTGCTGATAGTAAATACAAGATAAGATTGAAGCTTAAGCTTTTAAAAAAAGCTCTTATTTTGGTCAAAAGACTTATTTTCACAATGTCCTGTTAGCTACTAACAGTGACTTTAACTGACATATTTGTTGTTGTTTCCCATATAAATTTTCAATTCAGCTGTTTGTTAAACTTTACCTGGACATTCAGTAATCGTGCCTCAGATACAAAAATATAGTTTTTTAATGAACTGTTTCTGAGTCATAAAAGAGGCCTTAGAAAGAGGTTTAATCGGTAAAGAAAACACAATCATATAGACATGATTTAAGAAAGCTTTTTTAAACGAGTCTTTTTGGATTCCAATTGTACACTGGGAATATTCAAATTTTAAAAACATTGTTTAAAAAAAAAGTTTACAAATTCTCAAGTTTATTAAAAAAAAAAGATTAAAATGGTTAAGAAAATGCTAACATAGCATTTTTTTAAGAATTTTTTTAATGAAAAATGCAAAATCTAGCATTAAATAAAACTTCGGGTTCTGATGAGATCTTTAGCCAGATCGAAATACCAGTATCAACCTAGCTAATATGTTTGATTTGCTTTATTTTTGTAAATATACGGAGGTTGAAAGCTCGTTATAAATTGAAAATAACATAAAAATAATCTCGATGTATATAAAAACAAAAAACTAATATAACTGTAAAAAATATTACTTGAGCCAGAGTACACACTAAAATTTTTTTATATAAATAGAACATTTTTGGTGTGGTAACGTCATGATGCTTGTTAGGAAAAGACCTAAACACGTGCTTAATTACTAAGAAGACAAGAAAGGAGCACAATTGATTATTAATAGGTTTTTTGTTAAAGTTCTGCCTATTATGGAGGCTCTAGCTTTTCTAAAACTTCGGGTTCTGATGAGATCTTTAGCCAGATCGAAATACTAGTATCAACCTAGCTAATATGTTTGATTTGCTTTATTTTTGTAAATATAGGGAGGTATACGTTATAAATTGAAAATTGAAAATGTTTAGTTTATTTAACAGTAATAAAGCAATTCAGGTATCAGCTGAAAGGTAATTAAAAAGCCGTTCTTCTGGTAAGGAAGCCATGTACAGTCATGTTTAAGTGCAAGCTCGGTTTCATGGAGAGGGAGGGGGATGAAAAATCCCCCCCCCCAAATTAATATTTTACAGTACAAAAGTGTAAAAAAGATTAAAAAATTAATTTAAAATACTCTAAGTTCGACACCTCCCCCCCTCACCAACCCTTTTCCTGGATCCGCGCCTGTTTAAGTGTGTATATTTTTTTGGTGTAGGAAAGTTACAAATTTAGCCACAAAATGCATTTAAGCCGAACTCCGAGGGACCAGACGTGAGATGTATTAAATAAATACTTTGTGTTCGGTTTAAAATTCATTAAAATTAAAAAAAAGTTATAAAAATATTACAAGGTTTTGGAAGTTTTTTATTAAAAAGGGAAAAGTGGGGGAAAATTGAACTTCTTTTGAGCAAATTTGTCTACAGCCCACAATTTAAAACGAATTGAAAAAAATAAAATTTTGACATTTCTGCTAAAAAAAAAAAAAATCAAAAATTGTGGGATATACGAAATGTATCTCAACTTTTAGGTAAAACTATTTAAAAAACACTGTCACAAAATGAGAAAAAGTCGAATTGGTTTGAACCGCGATACATATTTTTAATAGATTTTGTATCGCTGATTCCAAATCTGTTTTCGAAATGATATTCGCTTTTATCCGAAGAGTTTAACTTTAACCACAGATATTTCCATATAAATTTGACATTCATACCTACAGTTAAGCCCTATTTTCTTAATGTTATTTTGAGATAATTTAGCAGCGCTTATTTTTCTAATCAGAATTAAGCACAGACATTGTGCTAAGCTAATTCTAAGTTGAATGCGTATAATAAAATCTATTGATTAATAAAATCAATAGAAAAATTAAAATTTACAAAAAATTAAATAAAAGACATATTAACATAAATTCTCTTATAATGAAATCATCAAAATTTAGTTTGTTGTATATATTTCTTTATTCTTGATCTTTCTTCGTAACCAAAAACGGAATACAATTAAAAAAAAAACTCTTTTTTTTATTTTATTTCTTGTTTTTTTTAATACTCTCATTCGGTTTTGTTTTGTTGTCGATTTCGTTGTTTGAAAAACTCTCTGTTAGACTTTATTGTTATAACAATTTGGATTTGTTTATTCCCGTTTTTTTAATACAACTTTGGGACAAAAGAAAAGAATACAGAAAGAACACTCGAAAAAGTTTTACAGTTACTACATGACAGTTGTTTGTGTAGTAATAAGTAGTTGTTGTTTTTTAACTGCAATTACAGTTGTTTTTTTATGAAATAATACAAAACAACTATTATGAAAGTTATTTAAAAAAAAAAATAAACAACTGAAGAAAAATACTTTATTTTTGTAAAAGTTGTTTGAAACAGTTATTTGAGTATTTTAATAAAAAAAACTACCAAAACAGAAATTTTTCAGTGAACATTTAGTTTTGGTAGTTATTTTAAAATAGAATATTATACCGAGTTTCTAAAAGTTTTCGTTTAGTTTATATTTCTTATCCCTCGAACAGGTAAAGCTGCCTCAGGGTAGCCTTCATAAAATTTACCACAAATGAGTCAAATAGCATTTTATAATTAGAAATTATTATATTCGGGTAGAAAACTGAATTTGTTAAATATTTTGCAAAGAAATTTTTCGTGTGCCGTCCACGGTTTGGAAGCGAGAAAGCTTCAAATTTCAAAAAATAATTATTTTTGAAAAAACATAGTTTTCAAAAATCTAAAAAACCAATTTAATTTGACAAAAAACTCTTTATAATAAAATATAAGTAAGATTGAAGCTTTATCTTTAAGAATAAGTCCTAACTTTAGTCCAAAGACTCACAGGATTTTATCAGGATTCCTCTAAAGAATATCGTCTTAACTTATAAACTAATAAACGGATTTTTATGAAATTTTGCAGAAAGAAGACATTAAGTATTAATAGCAAAGCGTTGAAGTTTGAACAATAGAAATTGATTTAGAAATGTTGAGGTTAAGAAGAAAAATAAACGGTTTTCTCTAAAAATTATAAACACTATTAATTTTTAAATCAGACTAGACTAGTTTCGGCCTTTTTATGGACAGGCTCATCAGTGATTTTCCATTTAAATTTTATTATTACTTGTTTCTTATAATTGTCACATTGTCTCTATATGATACATTTTTCAACAACCTGCGGCTGTAAGAATCAAACCAGCGCTCATCTTACATTACAAAAGTAACAATACCAACACTCAGGGAACTTCTGCTTTAAAAATATGTAGTTGTTTGGGTTGTAATACAGTTTCATTATTTTTAATGTAAATGTAAGTCATTTGTAGAACAAATAAAAATTTTAACTAACCTTGTAGTTCATTTAAAAAAACAACTCACATCAAATGACTGTTTTATGATTTTACATTAATTTTTACAGTTGTTTTTTGTTATTTAAAAAAAAAAAAAAAAAAAAAATTTGGTTTATTTTTTACTACCATGTGGTTCATTTTTACTACAATTGTTAGTCATTTTTTGAACATTAAAAAACAAATGACAATGTTAGTTGAATTTAATGAAATGTAAGTCGTCCTTTTTTTAAATGAAATTTCATTTGTTTTTGACTACAATTGCTGTCGTCTTTACCAACATAATTTCCTAAGTGAAGTCATGACCGTTTATCGATCACACCCAAGTATGGCCTCGAATCTAGTGCAGCTAAATTGCAGTTTCCTTTCCTATTAGCTTTATATAAATTGAAGTTTGGATTTTTTTCGCCTAATTTCGCTTTTTCCAAAAAAGCGAAAATCGCGTTATCTTCTTAAATAGGAGCAGAAAAAAATAGTTTTTCGAGCGTGGTTAGAGAACTTATTTTTGTCCAAAACTTCTCTTTTATATGCTTTATTTTCCAAAATGCACCCTAAAATATTTTGGCTCATATCTCCTAAATTAAATTATTTGTTTTTCGAGTGGAGCACATGGTATGAATTTCGTAGCAAAACATCGTTTGCCAGTTAGAGGGTTATTATTGATATGTTCAGAGTAAGCAAATAATAATTTCAACATTTCAGTGTATCTCCAATGCATGAATACGTTATAACTGGAGTACAGTTTGGAATTTTGACTTTGCATTTGAAGTAGGATGTAGGAAATACAAATTTTATTGTAACTGAAAGAAACAAATATTTTTTAAATTACAGCATTTTTTACCAATATTGAAGTAAAAAAATATTGCAGTTGTTTTTACGACAATGTTAGTTGTTTTTACGACAATTTTAATTGTTTTAACTACATTTTTTAGTTATTTTTCAACTATTAAAAACAATTAAATTTTTAGTTATTAAGTTACTGCAATTACATTTGTTTTAACTATCATTTTCAGTAGATTCTACTGTAAAACTTTTCTGAGTGTATGTTTTGCGGCCTCTCGTTTGTTTATCTGTCCATTCGTTTGTCAGACATAACCACAGTCATTCAAACATTTTTTGTTTTTGTAAAACATTGCCAATGCCTTCATTCTTATGTCTGCATTAATGTGTAGATGTATGTGTGTAAAATATCTGAATTCTAGGGGGGCTTGTGTTTTATGTGGTTCCATACAATAAATGAAATTTTGGTTTCATTGCTTGTTGTATTCAAGTATTCCCGTATTCATTCATATTTTTTTTCAAATACTTTGTGCACTGTTTGGTGTTTTTACTTAAAATTGTTGTTTCGTTTGTGGTTTGCAAGTGTATTTGAGTATTTTTTTTTTTTTCAAAAAACCTGAAATTTTTAAATTCACATTAAAAATAAAAACAAAAACTAGTCGCGCCAAGGCAGACGTATTTAAATGGAAAATAAAAATAAAATCAAATTGGGATTTATTTTTGAGATTTTTATTTTGTGCATTTTTTAAAGAAGTTGAAAGATGATGACGAATGTATAGAATTATAAAAACTTTAAAGACGAATTCAGAAGACTAACCATATAATTTTGTTGCTTAAAAAAAATTCTTATAGTCGCTGAAATAAAATTATGTAGCGAAGATTTTTAATCTAGTATTGTTGTAATTAGAGTGTAACCAAATATTCGGATTCAGCAATTATTAGACAAATTTTTAAGGAAACCTAAGCAAAGATTTCTTAAACAAAGAAATCTCAAAACAATAAAATATATCTTAAGCGTATACGTAATTGAAAATAATAAATAATATTGATCATACGCACTCATCGCACACCAGGGATGATAAAAGGAATTTTCAAAATAGTACCAAGCAACAGAGAAAATGTTATTTTTTTCGAACCCCTTAGTTAATACGAAAAGATTTTTTTTTTGTAAATTAACAAACAGAAACGTACTGTAAAAAAAAATTAAAAACTGTTTTTAACAGTTATTTTATCGGCATTTTAAAAATATTTTTTTAATAAATTATTTGTTCGTTCAATTACAATAAAAATTTGTATTTCCTACATCCTACTTGAAATGCAAAGTCAAAAATCTAAACGGTGCTTTAGTTATAACGCTGTTATGCATAGCAGATATAATGAAAATTTCCAACTATTATTTATATAAACTAAACGGGAATTTTTCAAAACTCTACATAATCTTATCTTTTTAAATACCCGCACGAGTAAAAACGTTCATGATTGCATATAAAAGTTCTTGTTTAATATAATATTATAAAAAAAAAAATATATAGCTGTATATAGCTTAATATGGATATATGTGATGGCGCATGTGATCATATATAATTTAAACTAGGATTTGGTTTTTCGAAAATTTTGTATATGATGCCATACATATTAATATCTAAACATATATTAATTGATATTAGCGTAGGCGTGGCATATATTACTACATATGGTATATATTATTTAACATAATTTCGTATATAATTTTATATCGCTTAATACAATGTTACGTATAATAATATATGGTATTATATTAAAATTTTCTTTTACATCGAATCCAAAGTGTTGAATTTTGTAAAAATTTACAGTGCGGTAATTTTTTGTTGTTTTGGTTTTTTCTTTTGATATTTCAAATGTTAAATTATACTTCTACACAAGGACAAGAAATTCTCATTGAGTTTGTGATTTGATGCAACAAATATCTGTAGAAATTCTACGAACATTGTACACTGACGATTTCCTAAACCAAGAATGAAATCAGCATAGGGACCAGCCTACAACAAATTATTTTTCACAATTTATCAAACTATACCCGCCCAAGTAAAAATGTTTATATACATATGTATGTATATTCAGATATAAGTTTATACAATTAAATGTTTCAATGTATAAATGTATATAGTCATATAAATATATAAATATATATGTTAAAGCATAAATATTTGTATCTAATTGTATATAGATTTGTGTTGTTTCAAAATTATACACAATTATACTTAATATACCTAATTATATATTACTATATATACATTGTAGAGTTATATATGCGTTCGTATATAATTCAACATAAATGTACATATAATTATATAAAACTTCAAGTCAACCAACATTAATAATATTTATTTTATAACTTTTTATAAAGGCTTATATTGATCCATACAAAATTATATATAAATATATGAGGTTCAATGCTTTGAATATTTTTTAATTGAATTCAGATATTATTATATATGGTCCATTACAAAGCCGCATTTAATTATATGTGGTGCCATATGAAAAATATTTTCTAAGTGATTTCAGATATAATTATATTCCGGAGTTGAGATTTCTGAGTTCGTTAACTTACAAAAGTTGTATTTTTGTTCACAAGACCGACTATATCTCCCGCGGGAGCGAACTTGCGAAAAAGTATTAGCTTTGAACTTTTAATGAAAATTAACAAAAGTGCTGAGAAACTGTCGCAAAATACATTTTTGTTTTTATCTACGTTTGTTACCATAAGAAGTTTAACATATGCTAAGAGTTCATGCACACGAAAAAAAGATTTGTGCTTTTTAATAGTAAAAAAAAACTGAGAAGTCAATTTTTCTAAAAAAAAAACAATCCTGTGCGGAGTTAAATTGTTAAAATAGAGGAATTATTTCTTGGCTCCACAGTTTTACTTTCGTTAAAAAATTATAAAAAAAAATTAGTCGTATGTATAAGCTTATGAAATAAGATATAATTTAATATAATTGTTGGGAAAAACTGAGAACTGTTTCTATCAAATTTTTTCTAATAATATCGAATTATATCTAATTCGATACAATTTTATATAAAATACAAAAATTTGTATGGGGACAAAATTCAGATAAAATTGTATCTAACATACATCAAATTGTACAAAATTGTATTTAATTGCATCAAATTAGATCTAATTCGATACAATTGTATCGAATTCGGTACAATTTGATGTTTTTTTTTAGATACAATCATATTTTCTCATTTTTGGATCAAATTTAGACTCATCGCATATCTAATTTATATATAATTTAAAATAATTTGCAAATTTAAATATATGTAAACTGATACATCTAAATATAATAAGATCCTAGTTTTAGTCTATTAAAATTGCACTAAATGTTACATTTTTGTATATGATTGTATGAAAATATACACAATTTCATACAAATATATGATCATCAGATATTAAGAAACATATTACTTTTTTGCGGTTTTCAAAAAAGACACGGCATAAATCTTTTAAAGTTTTAATGGACATTAGGGTGTCCCGAAAGTGTACAATTTTACGTAATAGTGCTCAAACGTTGATTATGGGGAAAATAAAACAAAAAAGTCGTGAATACTTATAGTTTGTTACTAGTATTTTTTAGATTTTTGTGCAAAATTGTGCTCAAATTAGGTAATGCTGAACATATTTTTGAAAATATATTTATAATCAATTGTTTTACTTTTAAATGTTAAAAAATTAAAACCAAAAGTTTATTTTTCGATTTTTAATCATAAATTATGGTGTGAGCACGATTATTCAAGTTCAAGATCATTTGTTTTTTGCTAAACAAAAACCGTGCAATGTTTATTTGGAGCAACATTGATTATTAATAGGTTTTTTGTTAAAGTTCTGCCTATTATACAGGCTCTAGCTTTTCTAAAACTTCGGGTTCTGATGAGATCTTTAGCCAGATCGAAATACTAGTATCAACCTAGCTAATATGTTTGATTTGCTTTATTTTTGTAAATATACGGAGGTTGAAAGCTCGTTATAAATTGAAATTAACATAAAAATAATCTCGATGTATATAAAAACAAAAAACTAATATAACTGTAAAAAATATTACTTGAGCCAGAGTACACACTAAAAATTTTTTATATAAATAGAACATTTTTGGTCTTCAAAATTTAGTAACGTCATGATGCTTGTTAGGAAAAGACCTAACCACGTGGTTGATTACTAAGAAGACAAGAATGGAGCAACATTGATTATTAATAGGTTTTTTGTTAAAGTTCTGCCTATTATATAGGCTCTAGCTTTTCTAAAACTTCGGGTTCTGATGAGATCTTTAGCCAGATCGAAATACTAGTATCAACCTAGCTAATATGTTTGATTTGCTTTATTTTTGTAAATATACGGAGGTTGAAAGCTCGTTATAAATTGAAAATAACATAAAAATAATCTCGATGTATATAAAAACAAAAAACTAATATAACTGTTTATTTATTAATTTTAAAATTTTTCCATCCGCTAATTTAAAGCAGACAAATGGTTTATTTTTGATTTGAATTAGTTCAATTCTTCAAATTTTGTTTTGTACATCTCATCGGGTAAATAAAACAAACCATTAGAAGCGTTAATCTTTTCCCTTTAAAATTTGGGTAAAAACTTCTACCCCTTCTACATTGATTCTCTGAAGATTTTCGGTGACGCGAAATGAAACATGTAAGAACCTGTAGTACATAAAATCTGACATTAAGATTTACAGTTTAGTTTGAGATATGATTATATATTGACCAACATCATTCATATATATTATTCGTATAAGACATAATTATATATTGTATAATTTCTGTTGATTTTAGCAAAATAAACTGTTATTTGCATTCTACTAAATTTAAGGTAAATATAGGAACAATTTTGTTAATATTACAGTTTTTGTTTGCTATTTTGAGTCTATAAATATTGTAGTAATTTTACAGACTAAAATGCTATTTTCAATTAACTAAAATTCACATCGAATATAACTAGAATTTTGTAAAGTCAACAGATTTATTTTTGCTGTTCTTATTTTATTAATATTTAGCAACAAAAAAATCTGCTAAATTTAGCAGTTTTTTCTGCAAGCTTACTTTTAGTTAATTTTTAGTAGCTTTTTCTTTTTACAGGTTTATTTCTATGAGTGTGAATACTCCACTTTTGAGATAAACTTGGATAAGAATAATTATTGATAAAGAGCAAATGAGATCTGATTTTGCATTTGAGATGTAACTTTTTTTTGATCGGGAAGCGACAAAATCAAAAATGATTGCAACATGTTGATAACAAATTGTTGCTAAACATTCACTTTTATTTTGCTTATACATATTTTGTTATTTTCTATTAAAAATTAATATATTTTATTTTTTTTTCACTGATTTTATCGTTAATATTGGAAAAAATTAGAAATTTTATTAAATTATTATTTAAAAATATCATAAAAATGTATTTAAACTTTTAAATTTCTGCAACATGTTTTCATTTGATTGGTGCAAGTTTACAAACAAATAAAAAGAGTGCAGATTGAGCAACACAGAGTAGTATGGAAACCCACTGCTAATATGGAATATTTTGGGATATTTTATTTAAAACCAAAACTATTTCCGACTTGGGTTTTGCAAAAAAAAAATCTCTATCAGTGATAAAATTTTGAAATTTGGTATAACATTTCTCGGCGTCAAATCTACTTAAGGCTGTAAAAATATCATTTACAAGATGTGATACACACCTGGAAATAAAGTGCCAACCGAATTAAAAAGTGTATATTAATGGTAACAACTTATAAATTCAGTGAGTTCAACGATATTTACATTAGATTTCTTAATACTTTGGCTGTTACAATTAAAATTCTGTTGAAATAACCGAACTTTGTTGTGAAAACGAATGTTAAGTTGTGCCAACCGTCTGAAAATCGAAATAAACGAATTTCAGCCATAGTAAGTCCTGGTTCACACACGGCAATTATAATTGCGCAATTTTTCTTTAATTCTTCTTTGAAATTGCTTTTGTGTTCACACAGGAAAAGTTTGTTTCAGCAATTTTCGTTTATCAACCTGCAGTGTTGAAAATTGCGGATGACAAAACAAAACGGAATTGGAGTACGGGCAAGTCTGTACCCCCCCCCCCCTATCATTCTCTTTCCCTCCCTCTTCTATAAACTCAAGAATTGCGCAAGTAAAATTACCGTGTGTGAACCAGGTCTAACCGAATTTTAGTTGGCAATTAACAAAATTTTTCTCTGTGTGTAGATTGCAAGTTGCAACGTGTGCAAATCATTAAAATTACACACAGATAACATAATTGATTAAAACTAGAGATGTCACTATTCGGTATTCGGCATGTTTTAGCTTTTAGCCCGAATACCTAATATTATTACTATTCGGTCTATACAAAATTGCTAATATCGTCAATTTTAAAAAAATTTGAAAATTTTGCAAAATTTAACAAATTTTGGATACCATTTATTTCCGGTAAATTTCCTCAAAACACTATTACTGGATCTTATCTCTCATTAAAACGCATTTTGCATATGCAAAATAACGTGTGTAAATTTATTTTTAGAAGACTTGGCAACTCTGGAATAAATAAAAATGTGAGTATTCTCTATTTTATTGGAGGAATATCGAAGAAGAGAACCACAAAAGTAAAATGACAATAAAAGTGTAAAAAAGATAAATGTGAATATAACAATACAATTTTATTGCATTTAATTTATTTAATATAAATTATATTGGATTTTAATAAAATATTAAAAATGGAAACACGCATTTTAAATTTTCCAAACAGAAAATGATCATTTATTTTAAAAATGTTGTAAATAAAAAAAAAACAATTAAACAAACTGCCGCACCTACAAACACAATGAAAAAAAACTAACTTTTGACACTCATGTTATTAAACAAAATGTAATTTTAATAATTTTTGTAAAGAAAACTCTTAATTAATTAATAAATTATATAATTTTGAGTATATGTTAATTAATAATTACCATTTAAATTGATATTTATCAAATAAAAGTAGTTTTTTTTTTCTCACTTCACTTTTTTTAAATAAATTATTTTTTTTTTTCAAGTTTTCTTTTAATTTTTGTATATTAAAACACTTTTTAAACTTTTAAAAACTTTATTTTTATAATTATTTATTAATTTTCTTAATAATTGCAAAATTTCTATTGAATTCTTATAACATTTTTAATCACCATTTTATTAATTTATATACTTTATTAAAATTTTAATAAAACACCAACATCCAACAAGTGGCGGCCATATTGACTTTTTTTATATTTTATTTGCTCGCTGAGATCACTTTTTTTATTTCTTTTCTTATACGATCTTTTTCTTTTAACACATACCAAAAAATATTATTTCTTGTTTTTTTTTCACAAAGAAAATTACTAATTTTTATATACACAGGTGTTTAAAATGAACTCGATATTTGTTTAAATCGCGCACCGTTTTATTAATTTAGTTTATCATCTATTATAATTTTAATTTATTAATTGAAGAATAAATTAAACGATAATAATGTAACTAAAAAGAGAAACCGTAAAATCCACACGATACGAACGACTGCTAAACGAAGACTGAAGTAAAAGCAGTAACAAACAAACGAACAAATGCAGTATATCGTAAACTATTGTGAATGTGAAAATGAAATGATGAAAATCAGTGTTGCCATTTTTGCATATTTTCGGCTAGATTTAGCAGATTGAGTTTTGAAAATGCATAATGCTTTTTGGCATAGAGAGTTTGTTAAAAGCAGCATATTTTTTTTTTACAAAAAATATTAAGTTTTCATAGAATTTTTTAAGAATAATTTAACAGTTTTATGCATATATGCCACAAACCTGCCGAAAACGTGTATTTAGCTCGAAAATTTAACAGAAACGCAACATTTACAGTAAAAAAATATTAATCTATTTTACTCAGCATATTTTTAGCATATTTTTGTGTAAAGTAATTTAGCAGATGTTTAGCATAATAAATTTTACATCAATTTTTGAATTTTTTATTTAGTAGATTTTTAGCATATTTTTCCTCTCTGAAGATTCAGCAGATTTTTAGCAACGAGCATTTAGAGGAAACCATATACTCAGTTGCTGTTAAATTTTATATGTGAACTGGTTGTGGAAAAACTTTTAATAGTGCTGTTTTTAATAGTTAGTTTTCAATATAAATAATTAAAAGTTTGTGTTAATTATGCATTAACAATGCAGAGAATATATTGAAAAACACAAATTAACTTTAAAAATTTAATTAAATCTTAGCAGAGACCAAAAATAACATTAACCCTAAATATCCTGATTTTTTGTTTTGAGCCGAAAAAAATTAATGTTATAAAACTTGCAATTCTGAACAATTTTTGTTCTATGACTTTGTCCATAAATGACATTTACCTGAGTTATGTAGAGAATACCTGGTTGGTTCTTGGCGGAACCACTAGGTTCCCGGACATCAAAATTTAAAAAAAATATATTTTGTACCACGGATTTTTTTTTGCAAAAATCAATAAATTTTATTCCAGAAAATTAAAAGGTTAAAAACTATTAGTATAAAAGTTTAAACAAAGGCAATTAGTTTTGGTGAAACTCATCGAAACAGTTTCTTTCAGGCGAAAAACACAAATGTATCCCACATTTTTGCCTCGAACCTTGGTACGGGATGTACATTTCGGATTTTTGCATCGCGCCTTTCCTTCTTTGATCTATTCTGGTAAATGCCCAACGTTATCCCGGCGAGTGTCACGTGGCGGAAGCGGATCAGACATTGGGCGATGGCGTTTCGCAACAATTTCAACTTCGAGATTACTTGGTCGACGTTTTCGCACTCGCATTTCAGTACCAGATTTTGTCAAACAATGGGCAACCTCAGACACAAATTCATGCAACACTTTCTTTGGCTCCGTTTGATTAGTCGCGGCATGATGCCGCTTGTATAAAATCCAGGCATTGATAATGGCCATATCATACTTGTCCATTTGCGTGACTTTATACGGATATGACTACGACCGAGTGACGAATCCAAAAGGTCAACACCGCCCATGTATTTGTTATATTCATGAACCACAGTTGGACATTGAATACTTTCCATCATCTTTTTCTTTTTATTATATGGGCCGAAATATATGGCTTCACTCCGGCCGTTGTTAATGCCATATTTACAACCTTACCAAGCCACTGTTGTTACGTCGATTCCATGAAACGTTTCAACATACTCTTCGGAAGCCGCGGGCGTCGAACAGTTCCAAGCGAATACACCATCAATGGAATCGAAGTGTAATAATTATCAAAATATATGGCATGATTTACGAATCGAGGAACCGAGCGAGCCAATCGTACCACAACATTCGCAGACGCATCCAAATTTAGTTCATTTTCCTCAGGATGGTTGTCGTTGCCGGAATAATTTTCAAACGCATAGCAAAATCCCGAAACACATAAGAAACAATTTGTTACCCCAAGGGTGCGGTTTGTCTGGCATGTATTGTTTCAAATCTCTCTGTTACACTTTCTGAAAATGTCTTTAATGTAAATCGCTTATTGGCTCCTCATCTTCTAAATTTTCATTGCGGAAAGCAGTATCAAAGTCGAAATCTCGGTCATAATCAATGTCGTCAGTAGAAAAATCACTATCATCTTTGCTTTCCGACCACGGAAATTGACATACTCCGAAAGCTCTTCTTCTCTAAACAACAAACTAAAAAATACCATAACAAAAACGTGGCTATATAATTCCATATTTGCTTTATTTGGAACTCCCGGTGCCTGACGGTTCCGCAAAGGACCAACCAAAAGTTAGAAAAAATATACTAAAATATAAAAATTAAATTACTTTAAACACTCACAATAGCTTCTATACACTGCAAAGATTACGGAAACATTTTTCAGACTCGATTTCGACGTATTTACCACAAAAATACTTTTTTGAAAGTACGCGATTTCACAAAAGTTTTATTTCTCGAGGTTGAGTCACTCTACTGAACACACAGGTCACAAATGAAGTTGATTTCAAGCGGCGACCAGCGTAACCGATGGTGCTTGGATCAATAAACATTTTTTAAGTCGCAGTGTCAAGTTTACCATAAATTTCTTAAACAAAGTTCTATTTTTTTTTGGTTGGTTCCTAGCGGTACCAGTGGGATATTAAGGGTTAATTTAAAAAAAAATCCAAAAAATGTAAAACAAATATACTTTTAAATAATGCACTAATATAAAGGTATTGCATACTAAAAATATGCCTAATTTCATATATTTAATATTTTTTAATATTATTCCTTTGCTCGAGAAATTTCAATTATATTTTTAATTTTTATTTTAGAATAATTTTTAAAAGTTGTTTTTTGTTTTTTTTAAATCAACTTGATTTAAAAAAACAACTTCTATATATTGTAAATTAAATAAAAATTAAAACATTTTCAAAAATATACAATTTGTATAAAAAAAAATACAATGAGCAAAACTGTTGCTAAATTTTTCAATTTTTAAAAGTTTAACGTATTTATGATTTCTGCTATAAAAATCATTTGGGATAACACCAATGAGTACGTCAATAAAACCTCTGAATTAGCATTACTGTATGTTATTACTTCAAGGCGATTGTCATTTAGAAAAAGTTAAATGTGTTTTTGTTAAAACATCGCAAAACCCAAAATTTATTTTTAAAAAAAAAACTTTATAATTATTATAATTTCTTAAAAACTTAACAAGAAATCTACTAAGATGAGTTCAGGATTTGTTACAGAATTGGAAGTAAACGAAGCCCGTCAACGCAGACAAGAGGAATGGGAAAAAGTACGACAACCAGATCAACCTTTAGGTAAATTTTTATTAATTATTTACAAATAATATTAAATAAACCATATATGTCTATAATTGTTTACTTGTAGAACGTCCCGAAGAACCCTACGATGGTCGTTCTTTGTTTGAACGCTTAAAAGAACAAAAAATGAAAAAAGACATGGAATATGAAGAGGCTCATAAATTGAGTAAGTTTTATTAGCATGATTTCGGAAAAAGTATTCTGCTATTTATTCTTTATTTTGACTTTAGAAAATCTTATAAGAGGCTTGGACGATGATGAGGTACAATTTTTAGAATTGGTCGATCAAAATAAAATGGTTATGGAAAAAAAACAGATGCTGGAGGAGGAACAAGAACTAAAAGATTTTAGATCCCGTGTTGCAACATTGCAAGAAGAATCAGTGGATAAGGTAATTGTATAAGAAGCTGGACTTTAAAGTCACACATTTAAAATTCTTCAAAAGTTGGATTTTTAACGATTTTTCAGCAAATTCGACCTTCCCTCGAATCGGCCTTCTTTAAATCGATATTTTCTGATTGAATGGAAGCGATTCAAAATCTAAAAGAAAATTATTAGTTTATATTTTTTGTATAGAAAAATTTCTTGATTCTAAGCTTTTTAGTAAAATTCAAATCATTTTAAATTAGAAGATTATAAATAACACTTTTCCATAAACAATTCTTATTAAATTAAATTTTGGAACAAATAAAGTTTAGCCGCATGTTTTCAAAATTGACGAAACTAGGTCCATAGACAATAATATTCAACATTTATTATAGCCCATTACAATCCAGCTTAAAATTTTTATTTTTTTTTTGTAATTTTTTATTTCAGTTTTTATTTATATTAAAAATTACAAATTGTAAAATTATTTGATGTTTCCAATAATTTATAGACAAGATATTGAGCTTGCGTTTAAGTGTCGCGTCCTCAAAAAAAAAAAAATGTTACCATCGTCATATTCAGCGTGGAAACATTAGTCGATGAATTCATTAGTATTCATCAAAAACATGCGGCTAAACTTTAATTCTAAATTTTTGCTTAATCTTTTCAGAAATTACAAAGTGATCTTAAAACAAAAATTAAACCACAAACATCGACTATCACCACCGTAAGACCAACACAAAAATCTTTATTGGGTATTGGTATTAAACGTAAAAATGGTGAAGTAAAATCAAGCCCAACGGCCGCTGACAACAAACAAGCTAAATTAGATGAAAACATCTTAAAAGACAATGAAAAGGATGAAGTTAAATCCAGCTCGTCTAAACCACAAGTAAAAGATATTAAAGATTTGCCTAGTATTCAAACGGATAAATTGGATAAGGGTAATTTTAAATGTGTGGCTATTTTACCAGGCCTAGGACCCTATAATGAATCAAGTGATTCGGAGATAAGTAGTGGCAGTGACGATGAACCTCAGGGTTGTGAGGATAATGGAAAATACGATTTAACGGGACGTAAACATCCCAAGAAAAAAGATCATTAAGATGAATAAATAAAATAGAATGTAATTTTTTTTTCAAGATTTTATTTTCTTTTTGCAAAATTAAAGTTTTAAAACCTAAATACATATTTATAGAAAAAAAAAACTTAGTGAACCCCATATTAAATACAAAAAATTTGAAAAAAAAAAACTTAATCCTTTTTCTTTTTATTGCGATTACGATTTTTAACATTAGCCACTTCATAGAAATTGCTACCAACTTTTTTACGTTTTTGTTGTCTTTCCAAGGTACGTTTTTGTTTGGCCGTCAATTTTTTCTTTGCAGGCACAGCTGGTATATTATCAGCTTCAGAATTATCTGAATCTTCAATTTGATCTTCAACCCTAAACTTACCCGAAGAGGTAATGGCAACAGTTTGTTTGCGTTTAATGACCGCCTTTTTATGTACAACCTTTTCCAAGTCCTCATCGTATTCATCTTCAGAATAGAAATCACTAGCACCATCACTAGAGTCCTCATCAACGTTAGGATTAAGTAAACGGGCACGTTTACGGGCAGCTCTTTCCTCCTTTTGCTGGGCCAATAATTCCAAATCTATTTTATCCAATTCCTTAACATCATCTTGTACAAAATCAATGCCCACTTTAATTTTACGAAAATCTTGTAGTTGTTTAAATTCTCTAGCCTTTTTAACGGACTCGCTAACAAATGTAGGAGCTTCTGATTTAGCATCGTCGCCCTCGTCATTGTTTAATTTTTCTTCTTGCGTTTCAAATGTTTTCTGGGATTTTTGTTCATATTGTGATTTGGGTGTTTCAAAGCCTTCCGGTGCTACATAAAATGGTAATTTACCTCTTTGCCAATCATTGAGTACCATACGGGATACTACCGTTATGTCTGGTTCGCCACCCTTTAAAAGTTTGCCCGATTTTTTGGCCATTTGTTCTAAGAAGTCCGTGGAAGAAGACCAGTTCTCAATTTTATACGTTTTTTTAATATATTCTGGACGCACACGTTTTAAAACCGTTTCTACATAATCTTCTGGATTGGTAACCAATTCTACTCTTACTACACCCTTTAATACCTTTTCGGTATCAGTTTCGGCCGATGGATATACCACACCAGGACAGTCAATAAGAAAGATACGTTTCATTAAAGTAATATACTGCCAGACTTTAGTTTCACCGGCTATGGGAGCGGTTTTGCATACTTTTTTCGATCTCAAAGCATTAATAACCGACGATTTACCAACATTGGGATAACCTATGAAACCCACACTAATTTGTTTTTTATCCAAATGCAATTTACCCAACTGGCGGAACAGATTAATTAAAGCTCCCTTACCGAAAGGATGTTGCAAAGAAGCATGAAAAGCTATAGTGGGATATTCGGCACTTAGTAGGGCCACCCAACGTTGTGTTACCCATACGGGTACCAAATCTACTTTATTAAGTATAAAGAATAAATGTTTGTGGGGTTTTTCCTTTTTCAAAAATTCTTCTATATATTTGGATCTGGTACCCATGGGATCACGGGCATCTAATACCTGCAATAAAACATCGGAGGCATCTACTACCTTGTGTAATTCATTCCATATACGTTTACTTTGACCAGCAGCAAATATCCAATCTCTTTGAGCATCTTTTTCTCCTGTTTCTTCTCGTACCAAATCTACATCTTTTGTAGAATCATATTGTTCCTCTTGAGCCTCTACAGAACGGCTAAGTTCTTCCAAATCTCTTACCTTCATATTAACACGTTTTCTTTGTTTTTTAGCGCCAAAAACACTGGCAAAACTTTCAGTATCCAATAAATGTACTCTTTGATTTTTGGAGGCCTCATTTAACAACGTCACCGGCAACTGGCTGGGTTTCATTATCACCTGATAGGGATCTTTAATGGCTTTGCCAATTTCATCTTGAAACTTTTGTAAAGCATTTTGTGAGATAACCCTAGAGTTGCTAAACCATTTGGGAGTTGGCTCTACTCTAGCCATAGTACCCGAAGGCAAACGACCCTAAACACACAAAAAAAAAATGGAAACAAAAATTACAAACTATGCATTATCTTAAAAATATTTTTCTTTATTCACCTGAAATGGTGCAGGTGTGATAATTTTTCCAGTACGATCCCTCTTGGCCTTGAAATTTCTGTACATTTGCAATCGCTTTATGGTGCCTTTGGTTCTGGGATGGGCTACTCCTTTCAGACCGGATTTCGGTCTTTCTGGGTTCATAGAGTGATTGGATTTATTAAATCCCTGTTTACGGGGTGGCCCCGATTTGCTGCTAGTTTTCGGCATATTGTTTTTTATTAACTTAATGTAGTTTTTTTTAATTAATTGTCGATGATTTGTTTTACAAAACAAAATCAAAATAAACACAATCTTCTGCGAGATGTGTTTTACGAAAGGAACGTGGTTTTGGTTTTTTCGTAATATGCATGTGTCAAAAAAATGGAGACTAATCAATTTACTGAGTGGAGAGTTTAATGCAGAGTTGTATTTCCATTACTTTGTTAACCCTTAATTTTTGTTGTTTTTTGCATATATTTTTCATGATCTTCATTAATTTTATGTCTCGTGGTCACATATTATGAAAGTGCTTAGAAATTATACAACTACACAAGTTTTAAGTTAGTTTCACAAAACATAAACCCAAAAGAAGCAAATAAATTATTAATTGCTGCATGCAAAACAAAACTAATAATAATTACCACAAAACTAAAAAGAAAACTAAAAAACAGATCAAATCGGCAGGCCGCCCAAAAATCGTTAATGATAAAAAACTGCCCCTAGCACCCTCAACAAAGAATTTCTTTTCACTATTTTACTATATTTCACACATTGAAAAATCATGTATAAGACTATGAACGAACTGTATTGCTACTTTTAAAATGTGTTTTATTATACACATTTTTAAAAATTAATTCAATTTCAAGTATTTTAAAAGCACAACATTTTTTTAATTCCAACGGTATTCCAACGTTAAAACCAACGGTTGGACACTGTTACCCATCTGGTAACAGGTCAACACTGTCAAGATTGTTATTCCCACATTCTGCCAACGCATAACCAACCGTCGCCTCGCCAACAGTGTGCCGATTGTAATTTTTCTGCCTGGGTAGTTATCACTTTCGGGGTACCATAATTTTTATAAATATTAATTTATAACTGTTTCCAACTTAATTTTTATAAATATTACACCTTTTTTCTGCGTAATGGTTTAGCAGGAAAAATTAAAGAATAAAATACAAAAGTCCTAGATAATCTTTCAAGGGTTAATAAAAAAATTCAAACTTTTAAACTGCAACTCTACACTTACCTACACTAAACATACTTCATGCAGACATTCCAAAGTTGTAGCAACAGCAGTACCAGAGAACGAAGCCGACACGAAATTGTCGGCGGGTAATAGCCGATCAGTTCTAAAAAGTAATTATTTTAAAAAAATTTCTTTATTTTTCAACAAAAGCAAAGAAACTAAAGTTTTACATTCAGTCGATCAGATCTAAAAAGTAATTATTTTAATAAAATTGCTTTATTTTGCAACAAAAGCAAAAACTTAACGTTTTACATTCAGCTAAGTTTTTAACTAAATTTTCAAGTGTTTTTATTCTAAATGGTTTAATCAATGAAAATTTTGTTAACATTCGCAAAATTTTTAAATAAAGAGAAAGAAATATAAGTGATCATTAATAAATAAAAGTGTATATCAATTTCAAACAGTCCTACGTTTTGTAAGTGGAGCCAGCCGGCTAACATTTTTTAAGCTACCCATACACTTTGCAATATTATTGAAAGTACTATTGTCATTTCGAACTACACAGTGCAATAAAATGTACAATGCTTTTACACACAATATGGCACCACTATTTTGTTCTGTTATGGAGGGATATAAAAATTGCACACACTATAAAATATTTTTTACATTTATTTTTCGTTGCGCAGTAATAATCAAAACCTTTTTAATTTTTTCCAACATATTGTACAACCTTCCAATATGATATACACACTGGCAATATTTTGAACAAAAGTGCACAAGACTATTGCGTAGTGTATAAGGTAAATTTAAACGAAATTAACCGCATATATCGGCGGCTGCTAATGTACCCGCAAAAAAATCGGAGACGGCTGTTAGCTGCTCGGCTTCGTTCTCTGAGTAGTACACATTTTTTTTTTTACAATAAAACATAAAGTTCCATAAAAATGATTTTTAAGCTAAATTTTCAAAAGATATTAATGTAAAAACATTAAAAAGGTGTTAAAATAATGAATAAATTATAATATTTATAAAAAAAAGTAAAAAGAGACTGAAAAAATTGTGTATAGAAAAGTGCATTTGTTTGAGTAATGCTCGTTGGTTATAGGGGAATAAAAGTAAGAAGGGGGAAAACGTTGTTGCGGAACTTCTTACACTAATACTTGTTCACGGGAATGGAATGTTGCTTTGGACAAAAAAAGACTTACTTGTGAATTTATAAAGAAATATGTAAATGAAGTGTATAAAATCTTAAATTGAAATAAATTACAAATAAAAAGATCTAACGAAAATGGATGAACATACATTGAATGATTTATTAGAATGTTCTGTATGTTTGGAACGATTAGATACATCTTCCAAGGTATTACCCTGTCAGCATACATTTTGTCGCAAATGTTTAGAGGTGAGTTCTAAAGGAGCTGGCATGTGTGTGTGTGTGTGTGTGTAAAAATGATGAAATTCATTGAATCTTATTTTGTTTTTAGGTTATTTATGCCAGTCGCCAGGAATTAAGATGTCCCGAGTGTCGTGTATTGGTTGAAACTAAAATTGATGATTTACCACCAAATGTTTTATTAATGAGAATTTTAGAAGGTAGGTTTAAGTTAAGATTACTTATGACATTAATATGAACTACCTACACTTGTAGTTTTTTTTTTTAATCTAAGTTGTTCATTTATTTTTATTCATTTTAAGAGATAAATATGTACGCAGGCGCTAAGTACTATCAAGTTTGTTTTATTAAAACTTGCAATTACTTTACTATACCATCCCGTTTGAAAAAAATTATATAACCCATATCAAATTATATATAATTATAAACGAAAATTGGTGGATATAATTATATCCGAAAAATTGATATACATAATTTTATATAATTATATAAAATTAGATATAATTATATAAGGCAGACATAATAAAATATTGGACCATATATAATTTTATATAGCACCATATAAATTTTTTTTATAATCAACCGCATATATAATCATATCTAATTACATATGGTGCAATATATGATTATATATAATTAGATATAATTGTATATATAATTATATATACAATTTTTATTCGGGATGTGTATACCCAGTAGTGTGTAAAATAATTGATAAAGATAAGGGCCAGCAAAACTATGACACTCCTATCAGTAGTAGCACGCGACATTTTCTTGAATATTTTCAAATATCTTTAATTTATTACAAAATCTGTTAAAAAAGTTATCAGATGTTTAAATATTAATTTGCGCTACTAAAGGTTGGAATAACCAAAATCGAACCACTTTGTTTTATAAAAAAAAATTATTTAAGATACCCGCCCGATTGAAAAATATTATATAAGCCATATCAAATTATATACGGAAATTGGTGTATATAATTATATATAATTCGATAAAATCTGATATAATTATATATATTTATATCCGAAAAGTGGGTATATGTATATAATATAAAATTATGTAAAATTAGATATAATTATATATGGGACCATATATAATTATATATACTTTTATATAGCAACATATAAACACATTCTTGAATAATCGACCGCATATATAATTATATCTAATTATATATGGTGCTATATATGATTATATATAATTATATATAACTATATATAAATATATATAATTATATATAAATATATATAATTATATATAAATATATATAAATATATATAATTATATATAAATATATATAATTATATATAAATATATATAATTATATATAAATACAGTAGTAACTCGATTCTTGCACATACTTGATACTTGCACACCTCGATTCTTGCAACATAGGAATATGTGCAAGAATCGAGTTTCTACTGTATATATACATTTTTTACTCGGGTTGTTTTTATGTTTCACACATTTAAATATGACTAGTAAGACTAAGAACGAAATGTATTGCTGTTTTTTAATGTGTTTTATTATACACATTTCTCAAAATTAATTAAACATATTTTTAAAGCACCAAATTTTTTGAGTTACAAACGTTATGCCAACGTTGGCAATTTCACTCAATCAATCGGTTAATAGAACAATACTGTCAACATTATTAATCCCACGTTCGGCCGACGCATACCGACCGTCGTCGACGCTTTGCCAACACTGTGCCGATTGTTTTTTTTTTTTGCCTGCGTAATTTAGGCTAGCATAGTATAACTACTAAATTATTGTAACAGATGAAATTGAAAGCTTATTTATTTATTTATTCCTTGTAGGCATGAAAAATGCAGCTACCAAACAACTAAATATCAGTAATGAAATAGCAAAAGAAATAAATGATAAAAAAGAGGCAATACGTTCAAACACTGCTACTACAGCTACAACAATTTCGAATGCTGTCAATGAAGAACGTATTAGACAACAACAACTGCATCAGCAACAGATAAAACAAAGACAACAACAAATATTACAATTTCAACAACAAATACAACAGCAACATAATTTACAAAATCAACAACAAAATCAAATAACAACATCCCAATTGCAACAGCAACAACATCAGCCGTCACAGCAGCAACAACAACAACAGCTGCAACATAATCAACAACAAAGACGTTGCATTGTACCACATGCGTATGCCTTATACGATTTTGATTCAAATGAATCTAATGATTTAAAATTTAAAAAAGGTGATTTAATATTACTAAAGCGTAAAATCGATAGCAATTGGTATGTGGGACAATTAAAAGGTACCGAGGGAAATTTTCCCATCAATTATGTACAAGTAAGTTTTTAATTAATTTTACAATTGAAGGGCTTATTGCAAAAACTTGATAGGCCACATTTATTGTTTTATTGATTTTCGCTGTTTTCTAGACATCCATTGATTAATAGTTAATAGAAGTCTTGCTTAAACACTTATTGCGAGTACCTAGAGTATAAACGTCCTGAAAAAGTCATATTTTTTGCATCTTTTTAACCTTTAAAAGGCAAAAACAAACTAAAAATAAAATGTGACTTATCAAGTTTTTACAATAAGCCCTTCAATTATTATGTATAATTTTATAATTTTTATATAAAATTATATTGCATTATAGGTCATTGTCCCCTTACCCACTTCCCAGTGTGTGGCACAGTATGATTTTAAAATGGGTGCCAATGAAGAAGAAGGTTGTTTGACATTCAAAAAAGGCACCGTAATACAAGTTTTACGACGAGTTGATCACAATTGGGCTGAGGGTAGAATTGGTACTTCAATTGGTATATTTCCTATAGCTTTTGTTGAATTAAATACTTTAGCTAAACAATTGTTAGAGGGATTTACATTGCCCACCACAATCACAACCACTACAGCAATAGCAAACCAACAACTACCACATCATACTAGTAGTATTCAACAGCCAACAATTAGTGATATACGCAATTTGCCACCCTTACCACCACCAGTTCATAGATCCTACTACAAATGCTAATAATGGTGATTCAACTACTTCATCTTCTTTAGTATCTTCAACTACAAATACAGCATCGTCTTCATTAAATTCATCAGCTACCACAAGTCCTATAGCGGCTGTGGTAAATCCTCCCACAATAACAACATCATCAACTTCATCAAATAATACCAGTTTTCATTCTATGCCAAATAGCCCACTATCTTCTGTGCCCACAACACCACAACATTTGGCAAACATTACAAATCCCTCGAATTCTGTACGCATGCGTAATAATGATTTAAAACATAAAAGGCACTCGTTAAATGCTTTATTAAATAATGGTGCCAACGCTTTAAGTATTATGCAAACTAATCGTCATTCCGCTGAAATTTTAAGTGTTCCCAATGATTTTGATTCAGAAATACCTACAACATCAAGTTCAACTGCCTCAGGTCAAATAATAGCTGCTCGAGAACAGCAAGTTCATACATCGAATTTACCTACAGTTAGTAATCAATCTACTACTGCTACAACTACACAACAAATTTCTTCTACAATTCCTTCTTCTACTTCACAACATGCAGCACGTCATAATGTTTTAAAAACATGTGTTCAACAAAATGTGCCACCTTCACTACCTTGGGGTTATTTAGCCTTGTATCCGTATAAGCCAAGAAAACCCGATGAATTGGAATTGAAAAAAGGTAAATCGAAAAAAATTATAATTGTTTAAATGCTGTAACAATGTTATTCATGGCCGAACTGTTCGGTAGAACAGTAATAACACTAAAAGATAATAAGAAGTGTTTTGTGATCGCTAATAAATATTTCAAATACCCTGGAAAGATGATTATATTCTAAACGAAATATTGGGCAAACAAATTTTGATACAAATCATTGAATAGTTTTTAATTTAGTCGAATCTCAGAACCAAACAACAAAAATCAAATAAGTTATTGAAATTTTAAATCTTTTAATAATAGTTTTCCAAGATATGGTCTCTTTAATAATGAGTTATGATTAGGATCTTCCCAGCAATAACTAAGATGAAATTTTTTTCTTCTACTTTACTTTCAAAATTTTTGTTTTTTCTTAATATCGCAATTTGTTTTACTAAATGTCGCTTTCCAGCAACGCTTATTTATAAGTAGGTTTAAAAATTGTTAATATTTTTTTAATTTTTCGTCTATAAAGCATACTTGGTACTTAGAAAATAGTTTTAAAAAAAGCGTATAATGGAAAAATTGTCTTTGCTAGAAAACTGGTCTAGCTACTACATATTTAATCAATCGAAAATAAAATATTAATTTAATTTTTCTTTTAGGTTGTGTCTATATGGTAACTGAACGTTGTTTAGATGGTTGGTTTAAAGGTAAAAATTGGAAAGAAGTTTGCGGTGTATTTCCCGGCAATTATGTTACACCCTTACGAGCCCGCGATCAACAACAATTAATGCATAGTTGGAAATTAATACCACCTTCATCAACAACACAATCCCATAATACAACAACGACCCCTATTAATCAGCCACCAGTCATAACAATAGGTGGGAAACTACCAATAACGCAACAACAACAGCAACAACAATTGTCACCAAGTTATCCATCATCAATGCGTAATGATTTGGAAAATATAAATGCTCGTTTAACATTGGCTAATCTAACGCCACACCAAGCAATGCCACCAGATTTGCCACCCAGACATTTAGCTATAACTCCTCCAAATGTAACGGCAAATGTTAATATAACAGCTAAAGAAAATCGTGATAAAGAAGCACAAAAAGAAAAACCTACTACAACAGGATGTATGTCAACTTCATCATCATCAAATTCTTCGTCATCTGCCTCAGCAGGACTAAAAAAGTTTTTAACACATATCAAATCTAGATCTAAATCTCCAAGTGCGGCATCAGCAGTTGCAGGCGCAACAACAGTACAATCAAATTTAATAACTCAAATCCAGACTAATGCTCAAAAACCCAAAACACAAATGGGAAATGTTAATACGTTAACACCAGTACATGTTCGGTATTTATTTATTAAAAACTATTTTATAAATCTTTGTAGTTCTAAAATTCCTACATTTTTAGTTCTGGTTCCTGTCCCAGTCAACTATTGCAAAATTTACCCAATGAAATATCCCATGGACCAGTGAATGATAATAAAATAACTTCTATAACAACTACATCCATACAGCAATCTTCTTCTCAAAACCCCTATGGATCACAACGCATTAAAAGTCAAAAAGAAAGAGCCTCCTTGGAAAAGTAATAATTTTATAATAACAATTTCATAAGAATAAAGTAACAATTTGTTTCCCTCTCTAGTGCTCGGCCAACTATAGATTCTACTTTACGTAGTATTTATGCCAATCATATCCAACAACAATCTGCCTTAATGCCTAATAAATGTGGTCAACAATACCAACAATCTTTGCCCTCGAATACACACTTAATACTACAGCCGCTACTGCCATACATCATCGTAAATCTCATTCGCTTGATGCCTCGAATATTTTACAAACATCTCCTTTAAATAATACCTTAACATCGGCAATGAGTTCCTCATCAAATACTGTAGCTGGTGGTACTGTTGTAAAAACTTCGGTACCTCAATGTAATATAAATGCTGCGGCTATACATGCAAGTGCTACAACAAAATCTACACAAAATAATATGAGTGAAAGGTAAGTTAAAAGAAATGTAAAATTACCTAGTGGTTAATCCACAGATTTTAATGAAACTTGGGTATGTTGTTGGGGACAAAAAAAAATATTAGAAACATATTGTTTTTAGGGTTGAAAAATGTCCAGCGAATCTATGACGTGCCATACAATTAGAAAATATTTGGTTTAAATAATCCAATTTATATTTTTATTAAATACATAATAAGAAAATTAAAAAAAAACTAATTAAAAATGAAAATTATTCAAGTTCGTGGCCATACTCGATATTTCTTTATTAGGATATTGTTCTAACAAATAATCTATAGAGTTTTTGTTTTCAAATATATTAATTGACCCCTTTGGGAATGTGTTGATAGATCTATTTCTGGAGTTTTCTTGGTTCCCATCATCAGACACGTTTTGAAAGAAGTGACAATCCCATGCAAAACATCAAACATTCATATAAACTAGTTTTCTCACTAAATGAGAACCAATATATGAGCTCGTTGTTAAAGATTAACACCATAACTGCGAGCTCATATATTAGTTCTCATTTAGTGAGAAAACTAGTATGTATGAATGTTTGATGTTTTACATGGGATTGTCACTTCTTTTAAAACGTGTTCTAAAATTATTTAGAATATATGCCGCAATTAATGGGAAAACCAAAAACAAATATTTATCATATAGATTTTAAGAAAAAATAGTGTAAACCTTCTTTATTGTTTTTCTCGAATTCAAACCAATAATAAGCACCTCTTATCCAATTAGTCCCCTTTGTGACCGATTATGGCCAAAAGGCTAGGTCATTGGAAATGAAGAAAAAAAAAATAAAATAAAAAGTGTCTTGTATTAAAAAAGTATCATTTATTAAAAAATGTGCATTTATTAAAAATCTATATTTGTATTTAAAAAAAAAATCCTTTTTTTATTAATAAAGCTCATTTTTTATTTAAAAAAAGTACCTTTTTATTAAAGAAACGTGTTATTTTAAAAAGTAATTTTGATTTATGTTGGTATATTTGTTTTAATTAATTATATTTTTCTTGCAGTCGTTTTCGTTGTGTGGTTCCTTATCCTCCCAACAGTGACGTTGAACTAGAACTTCAAGTCGGTGATATAATATTTGTCTATCGCAAACAAAAAAATGGTTGGTATAAAGGTACCAACTCACGAACTTATAAGACTGGTTTATTTCCTGCTTCATTTGTTGAACCCGATTTATAAATTTAAAAAAAAAAAAAAAAACACGCAAAAAAGACTTTTACAATTGTAAGTTTATTTCCAAATTATTTTTTTCGCTTATTTTATTAGGTATTAAAATGTTATTTGCACTTTTCAAAAAATATCAGTTCTTTGTTATAGTTCGTAAAATTTTTTTTTTTTAATATTGTTGCTTCTCAAACTGCCATGTAAAGAAATTCCTAATTTATTTTATAAAACGCTGGTCGATTTAAAAATAAATAAGGATTTTTTATTATTGAAATAGTTTTTTATACGCATATAAATATTTTAATTCTTTTAGTTTTAAGTCATACAAAAAACAAACAGATCAAAATTTGATTTTTTTTTAAGATTTTTTTCTTTGTTATTTACAAATAAATTAATTAACTAAGATTATATTGAATTTTTTGTTGGTTTAACAAAAAAATTAAAAATATTTGAAAATTTAGAAGTTAAATTGTAGTAACAATTAAAAAAAATATGTTTTTTAAGTTGTTTAAATAAAATGTTTAAAGTTATAAATTATACCATACAATGATGCTTCCTTAATTTAATATTTTATTTAGAAATTCAAATTTGCTTTAACAAATATTAAATAAATATATACAAAACTATGTTTTTTAAAATCATTTTGAAATGTGATGCTTTATGTAGTAAATACTTTATATTTTAGGAAACTTCCATATTACATTAACATAAATAGAAGTAATTTTTTTTTTTGTATTAAAAACACTAACTGAATTTTAATGCCAGCCACTTTTATATACATATTTTACAATAAAATATAAGGGATTTTTTAACACAATAAAAAATACATTTTATTTAATTGAAGTGTGTGTTTTTTATTAATTTTTTTTCATGTAGAAAAACGTATATATAATTTTATATAATTATATATATTTATATGTAATTATATATAATCACATATAGCACCATATATAATTAGATATAATTATATATGCGGTTGATTATTCAAAAATTTATTTATATGGTGCTACATAAAATTATATATAATTATATATGGTCCAATATATAGTTATATCTGCCTTAAATAATTTTATACAATTTTATATACCCATTTTTCGGATATAATTATATCTGATTATATCAGATTTTATAGAATTATATATAATTATATCCACCAATTTCCGTATATAGTTATATATAATTTGATATGGCTTATATATTTTTTTTCAATCGGAATTTTTTTTTTGGGAATTTTTCTCTAAAGAAAATCCCTGAGCGAGCTTCCTTTTTTTATAGAAAATAGACATTAAAAAACCTCCGATTCTGCAGAATTTTTTCTATATAAAACCCCTTAAATAATAACGGCCGTATTCATAAAAAATCGTAATTCAGATTGCAAATAAATTTTAGTTAAAACACTGTAAACTTCATTTATAAACAAATATTAACTTAAAATATCTATTTCAAACCTTGTGTAAAATATTCATTTATTTATACAATTTTAAGTAGTATTTGAAATGCTGTTTAATATTTTTATGAATACGGGGGTAAGTTCTTATTTTGTATAATACCCTTATGGTGTGTTTCCACTTACATGTTTTGGTTAAAAAAAAAAATGTATGGGAAAACACGTACAAAACATGCTTTGTTTCATAGAAAAGCCAATGTTTGAGGATCCTGGATGGTATCGGTAAGGGTAACGCTACTTTCTTTTATTATTTCGATATTTTAGGGGTATTGATTTTTTAGTTATTTCGGTAACGGTTTTAGCAATAACGACATATTAATTATTTCGGTATTGGTAGTTTAGTTATTTCGGAAACGGTATTTTGTAGGGTAACGTTATTTTAGTCATTTTGGTATATATGTATGTATACATGCAAAGCGATATTTTTACCCCCCAATCATGCCCGAATTTCAATGACTGGCTTAGCATATGATCAAACTTGTAAAACATATGACGAATTTCAAAAATGTTTGACATTTTGCGGTAAAATATTTTCAATAGCTTTTATTGCACGACATGAATTTCCTCCGTTTGTGTATATGCTAGCATAATAAATGTATTCTAGTTAATCATTTATCTTAAACGGCTCAAAAATTCTGGCGGTTTTAAGTTTCAAACAAAATAAAAATATTAAAAATTTTAGTTTCTGCTTGGGTTTAATTAAAGCTATTTAGATCTCATTTTTAGATTTTAGATTAGGGGAGGAGGTTTTTTTATTTTATTTTTGTTCAAATTTAGGTAGGGAAGGTTTCTATTTCATTTCTTTACCACTCGGTAGACGCTCTAGCACAGATTAATGCATAAATTATATTTCTAGTTGCCGTTTAAGGGGTTAATTTTGAATTTGATTTAGAGGACTTTTTCGAATGGACGATGATCGCAATTGCGATATTTCAAAAGTAGGAGGATTATCCAAGATTATGGTAGCTATCTCTTCTCCGGAAGACGCTATAGCAGATTAATGCATAAATCATATTTCTAGCTGCCAGTTAAGGGGTTCAATTTAAAGTTGAAATAGAGCACTTTTACAAATATTGGACTGATTAGATGCTATTTTGAGTGTCAAATTTGAAGAAAAGTCTGTAGTTATGCAATGAATTCACTGTTCGGCCTCAGAAAATTCGGCCAAATCGAAAATAGTTCGGCGGCCGAACTTTTAACGTTATAGCTAAACTTCGGCCTTTCTCTTAAACTGTTCGGTCGGCCACTATTAAATACTTTTACATTCACAAAATTTAAAATTTTATTTGATAGTGATTTTGGAGGTTATGAACATTTTTTTAGTCGTTAAAATTTGTTGATACCATTTTGATTTTAGCTTAATAAAACCTTTTATTTGGGATACGTTTTGACCAAATTGATGCAGCGCTTTGGTTGTCACAAAGCAAAATGTGTTTGGAAAAAACTGCCTCTGTACCCGCTAGGAATGCAAAAAAATTAACATTTTTACACTTTATCAATTAAGTCCATCGTAAAGATTCACTTTAGATACCTAACTATGTTCTCAAACCATGTTTTTTTACAACAAAATTAGTAAAAAAAATTTTAAAAAGTTCATAAAAATTTTCTGCTTCAAATTTTGAAAATGCCCTTTTGACTCAGAATTGCCTTTTATAAAAAAAAAACTCAGTTCAAGCAATACGCTAGCTAATTTCAAATATAATTGTTAATGTTATATAGTCACAAAAAATTTACGGTCAATTCCTTATAAGTTTGTGAGGTTCGTATCCCGTTATTGGTGAGCTGACATCAACTTGGTATACCTCAAACTGTATAAAATTACACAATTTTCAAATACTGTCCTGAAAACTCAATTCCATTAAAGGGTACAAAAACCCTATCGAAAAAATGCTGAAAGTCCTTTCCACATCGTATGCTGCAATAGATCAAATGAAAAATGGAAACCATAGAATCATTCATCAATCTATACTTCCCTTCCAATCAGGAATTTTTTCGGCTGAATTAGCAGCTATAAGATTTGCAGTATGTTATGCTGCCAAAAGCGGACAACAAGCCCTTATTTGAACTGACAGTCTCAGCGCAGTTAAATCATTAAAACAACAAAGCAATAACAGTAAGTACATCCTAAATAATATTGAACTCCAAAACAAAGTTATCATTCTCTGGACATCTAGGTATTCTAGGTAACCACCGCTAGTGCCAGTAATGGTTAATTTTCACAAAAAATTTACAAAAGGAACAACAATAACAAATATGGAACAGTTCACACAGCTTTCTTAAATCCCATAATAACAACACAACAAGACCACCATACAACAAACATCTAAGCCGTGAAAACTGTATTATTCTAGCACGAATACGTGTTGGAGCTACAAGATTCAGCACACACTATTTCTATGAAAAAACACAGCCAAGAGGATGTGAACTTTGTTTAGAGGACCTCACAATCAACCATATATTTAAAAGCTGCCCAAATACCTCAACAGATGAGCCATTAGAAAAAATACTAAATTGTAACAGCAAGGAATCAATTAAAAAAATCAAGAATATTCTTAAATCAGCCAATGTATTAAATGAATTTTAAATTAACCATATATAGTGTAATGGCCTAGTAGCCCACACTATTTTAAATCTTTTTGTAGTTTATGAATTTATGTTTTTTAGATTACTTTTTAATAAATAATAAATGCTGAAGGTTTAAAAAATCGGAAAATTATGGTTTCACTTGTAAACCATCATGCAACTTTTGCATTTCCTAGCTTTTAAGTATAGTAGAACCTAACCCTGTCCATTGTTTATCTTAATTCATAAAAACCTTGAGAAATAAGAGCTATCTACAGGTAGTTTCAATAGGTGTCGAGTAGCTGCTTATAAGTAGCTCATATTTATTTATATTTATAGTTATTTTGTCTTCTGATCTTGCCACATTATTTCAGCAACTGTATTTTAAGAAAAGGAAAGGAAGCAGAGCCCAAAAGCGAACATTTCCTTATAAATTCAATTTATTTTGTAAAAAATAATGATGACATATTAACTATTTAGTTTTGTTTGCTTCAAAATTTTGATAACAATTTATAGGATCCTTAGCCGTAAAATCATTACAGACTTTTCTGCTGCCGTGGAAGTTCTGAAAAAATCAAATTTTTTAGTGACTCAAATGGATCAAAGTTTGTCGGTTGGTAAAAAAATTACCTTAATATCGGTGACAATTAAATACCATAAGAAAACAAAAACAACTGGCAATAAATTAAAAGCTATAAACAATTCAAATAAACTGTAATTAAACGATGCTAAGAGAGTCATAATTTTAATTTATTATTAAAATAGAATTGTTGATATTTTACTACAAAGGTGTTTTGCACAGCTGCTGACTAATTTATTCAAAGTCTTCATTAACCATAAATTTGTGCAGGCATAATACAAAATACATGTAAAGCAATAACAATTTGTGTTGTGTGCTCAAATTTATTGCTCGTGTAGACTTGAGAGTAGTACACCATGCAGTGATGTCAACTTTGTTGAAGCAAAATGCACACACACAGGCCAATTACAAAGCACGTAAAAGCGCTGTATAATAATTACGTTAACAAATTGTACTTTTTGATATTTTTCTTAAAATATAACTTAATTTAAATTTTTACTGCGTTAAAAATTTGTAAGATTTTATAATTATAATGGTTAAAAACAATTTGTGTTTAATTGAAAAAAATATATATAAAAAAATGTATTGTTTTTGGCTTAAAAACGATGAAATTTGTTGAAACTTCATCAATAGTACAATTTTTACCGCAAAGTCGTTAAGGTACCCATACACTAGCAATACCACATATGGTAAAAAAATATAGAGAAATAAACCAGATGTTGTGCAATAATATTGCTAGTGTATGCGTACCCTTAAATAAATAATAGAATAGCTCCAATTAAGCGTATTTTTTTTTATAAAAAGCTCTAACAGAGAAGAATGCTCGTTTTGAAGTATAAAAACGCTGAATTGTCACCGCTGACAATATGGTTGTATTTGTCTAAGTGCTGCAAACTTCCAAGAAGAAAATCGACTCAAACGTATCGAAATCTGTTTTGCGAGTTCCAGGTATTTTGAGAATTTTTATCGTTTTCTGGGGGAATTTTTTTTCTTCTCATTTTACTAGTAGAGTTCACACAAAAATTACATCTAACAAACACAACATATTGACAGATTATCGATTTATTTTTTTCTTGTAGCAGACTAAAAACCGAAGTCCTCTACGTGTAGACAATTTGAAATGTTTGTCTTTTATTTTTAAATAAAAAACATTGTTTACTGGTAAGCCCCTTAATAAAAATTAGCAAGATTAGGTAGTTTATTTTAAATTAGTTAGTTTATCTTAAAGCTGGATTCCATCTATAGAATTAAAAAATATAATTTTTTAAATGCATAAAAATTAATATTACCTAAAAGGGATTTGGAATTAATTTTAATTATAGTGTGTTGCTCACATTGTGAAATTTTTATATCCCTCCACAACAGAACAACAGAGTGGTGACATATTTTGTGCAAAAGTATTGTATATCTTATTGCACTGTGTAGGACAAAATTACAATACTGGCAATAATATTGCAGAGTATGGTTACCTTAGGGTATATTTTCTGAAATTGTATTATTTTCTATCAACACTGATAGCAAATGAAAACAAAACGCTAAATTATCATTAAAAACGCCGAATGTGCAACATTGGCTTGTCAAATAGTTGTCAATTTTTTTTTAGTACTCTCGTAAAGTTGAACCAAATTTTTTTTCTGGTGAGATTTCTAGTAAAAATTACTGAAAAAAATTAACAAAATGAAACTTCCATTTGGTAAAAAGCATGCTGAAATTGCCTCCTCCTTGTAAGTATTATATTAAAGTAAATTTTGCTAAAACCAGTTTAGTTTTACACTAAAATTTGCTGCAAAATATTTAAGCACATTGCATAACCATAGCATATGTATTCACTTGTATTTACACATAGAAAAAATTTTAATCTATTGTTAAATTCATTTTCAGCGTAACCTCTGCTGCTGGCTTTGGAACAGCTTCTGGTTTGACTCTCTTGTATTTCACCGACTGGAAGTTGGTATTACAATATGTACCTTTTTATGGTTCTAAATTCGAAAAATCCGAATAAATGTGTTCGCCAGTATTTTCTTTAAGACTTTTAATATAAAGTTAAATTTTTTGATTGTTCAAAATAAAATATAAGATTTAACTTTAAAAAAAAAATCGTAAAATAACTTTTTTAACTAAAAATATGGCTAAATTGTACCATATTTCAAGTTAAATAGAAAAATGTTTCTGTATGTAATTTATTAAAATACTTTCACCTATTTTGAATACACGGGGTTACAGTTGGATCTCAGTTTCTCCCTACACCGAAAAAGTTTCTAAGTGTTTTACTCCTCACTGTGTTATACTATTTTTTTTTACTAAGTTTTGAAATACGAATTCCAAAACGAAAAAGTTTCTAAGTGTTTTACTCCTCACTGTGTTATACTATTTTTTTTTACTAAGTTTTGAAATACGAATTCCAAAACAATAATTACTACAAAATATCTGATACCAATGGAGCTGGTGATGAAAACCTCATATTTAGTGCTAGCGAAACAAACAAAAAAACTACATTAAAACGCAGCTGTACCTGCATATGTGGTTCATAGTGCAAAACTAATGCTGAATATTTTTATTACCAGACTGGTACGACCCTTTGTTTTGATCTACATTTTCTTAATATAACAGCGACTAAACCAAGAGTGAAGAATGTTTTTATTTTTCTATAGAAAATTAGCTTCATAGACCAAAAATTGATACGAGATCTCGAAAAATATATTACTGATTTGGAAAGAGGACACATTATTCATCTATAATCAATTCCTTACTCAATTTAGTCAAAAATGTTCTATATGTCACTTCAATATTCAAACGAGGAAGTGGAAATGGTGTAGAGCAAACCCAAGGGAAAATTTTTGTCAAATTGAAAATAAAATTGTAACATCTCCTTTTAAATTAGGACTTCGCTTAGTACATAAGACAACATAATATTACATACATTTTCTTACTCTGGTACTCTAATTTACGTACAAAGCTCAGATTTGTTTTACATGTTAATAGAACTTTTAATGCTGAGCTCATAAATACAATTTTGTTTTTGCCGGCGAAATCCTTTTGCCGAGTGTTACAGACTTCCAAAGTTTGGATTATAAAGTCTTTGTAAACGGATCGAAACAAAATACATATAATTTGAAAAATTCTACTTGCTTTCATTTTACACTTACCAAAGACTTGTATTATATATAATTTTTCACAATTTGTTTTGCGGATTTAGCATTTAAATTATCACAAATGAGATTTTTTTTCAGAATTTTGGACGTTATTATCTTTGACTATTATTTCCCGCTGTTGTTTGTTTTTTTATTAGTTTAGTAACATTATTAAGTATTTGAGTACTAGGTACTCGATATCAACCAATTTAGCGCTTTTAGCTCTAAACTTCAGCGCTTTTTTCCAACAGAAAATCTGTTCATATCTAAAAAGATTTCATAATCCCTTTATCTAGATCTGGTACCATATTTAAGCGCTTTGAGCCGTTTCCACGGGTATCAAAACATTTTTTTATGTCATAAAAACTTCAAGTTTTCTTTTTTATTGTGTTTATTTTTAAAGTTCTGAAAACTTTAGGAACATATCAACAATTTCATTAATTTTTTGTATGTACTATAAATTGTTCTAGGAATGTAAAAGTAAAACATTTAAAAATGTGGATTCGTTTTTACATTATCTTTGTTATTCATTTATTTTTGCCAAGTTTTTGCATAAAACAAAAATTTTGAACCTCTTCAAATTTTAAAATATAATGTTTATCAAGATTTGATCAGCTCTAATTAAATCTCAAATTTTTCCTGGTTTTTAAAAGCTAATTAAATCTGATCATATATGCTATAAGATCCGTTTAGGTCTGGCAAAACAAATCAAACGAAAATGGTCAGATCTGATCTGACGGCACATTTTTTTAGCAAAAAATGTGAAATTAATCAATATATTGCTTTTTAGCTCTTTTTAGCCACTTCGTTGCTTAAATTAGTAGGCATCTTCATCAAATTTATCATCTAAAGCTTTTCAGCGCTTTTTAAGTGTACGACTTGCGTGTTTTGCTTCAAAATATTTGCCATCACTGGTGGCGATTTTTTATTGTAAACTAAAACAAAAAACATCAACAACGAATGACAGTAGCAAAGAAAAATAAGAATAACAATAACTTTAGTCATAGTTTAGTGACAACTAAAGAGAAACAATAAAAAAAAATATATCAGAATTGCATTTTTATGTGAAAAAATTGATAATATTAGTAAATATCTGTTAAATTTCGTACATAAATAACAATAAATTATTGAAATAACAAATCAGCCAACATTAAAATGTCTGAAACATATGGTAATATTTGAAAATATATATATTTTTTTAATTTGCAACATGTTAAAGGAACATATTTTAGGTTTTCTTTGTTTTTTTTTCTCGTAATAACTCGATTTTTCTTATTTGCAGATTACTTATTTAAATTTTTAATAATTGGCAGTGCTGACAGTGGTAAAAGTAGTTTGTTGCATCATTTTCTTGAAAATAAATGTAAGTAATCAATTTTTTGCAATACACACAATTTTCCTTGAAGTATTTTGTTTAACTTTACTGAACATTATTGCGTGTTTTGCAAATATTTTTTGAAACAACAACAATATTGTTAAATATACTATTCATTGCTTAAATATTATGTAGTAAGGCCGGAAGAGAGGAATTGGAATTACTTTAAGATTGGAATATTGTATCCAATATTAGCCCCCGATTCTTAAACTCGGAAATACACCTGCATTTCCGTCTTGTACACGTTTTTTTTTATTATTCTCTTGTGTGTTCTTTATAAATCAGGGTTTACATTTTTGTATAGTGGAGCAGTTTAAAACAAAACTTGACTTTTTTATTTTCAAACATTAAAATTTAACCATAAAAAATACTATTGAGTGGGTGATATTTATGCCGTTCGCATGTTATGTACTAAACCACTGCTTTTTTTCTGTAAAACCCACTTTGCACAGTGGGGTATTTACAAAAAAAAAAAAAAATGAAAATAATTCGGCCATTTCTTACTGGGTAGTCCGATTGTAATTAAAATTAGCGATACGGGTTTTTAAATTCCTGAATTTTTTCAACTTTCTTACTTTGGGCGTTTCAAGGTACACCACCCTATTTTTCTTTGCATCCATTTAATTTATATTTACATTTAAGATGTCTTTACTATTTTAGTTGTATAAAAAAATACTTCTGAATCTTAAAAGAAAAAAAAAAAAAAAATAAATAAATATAAAAACGCGTGAAATTTACTGTTCGAATAATCGAATATTGGAACGATTAAGGGTTAAGGAAAACTTGGAAAAAAATTAAAAGAATAATTTGTTAAGGTGTTTTTTGGTTGGGCTTTAAAAAATCTTGATAAAACATAGTTTTTCTTGTTTCTTGACAAGTATGTATTTTAATAAGTAGTTTTTCAATAAAACACTTCCCGATTGAAAAAAATTACATAAGCCATATAAAATTATACATAATTATATACGGAAATTGGTGGAAATATATATTATATGTATGCACAGCGCATACTCTAGGGACATTTATTCGTTCCCCGCATAGTTTAGGGACATTTGCTTACTTTGGGGACTGTCCCCAAAGTTTTCGCGCCTTTTCATACATCTAGTGTTTAAGACGAGGACAATTTTTTCGATACACCGCATATTTCGGGTACAATTTTGGCCATGTCCCTAAAGTATGCGCTACGCATACATATATATAATTATATAAAATCTGATATTATCAGATAAAATTATGTATAAATATATCCGAAAAATAGGTATATATAATTTTATATAATTATATAAAATTGTATAAAATTAGATACAATTATATAAGGCAGATATAACTATATATTGGACCACATATAATTATATATAATTTTATATAGTACCATATAAACAAATTTTTGAGTAATCAACCGCATATATAATTATATCTAATTATATATGGTGATATATATGATTATATATAATTATATATAATTATTTTTACTCGGGATATCTAAATTTACAGATATAATTACATATTGGACCTTATATAATTATATATAATTTTATAGAGCTCAATATAAACAAATTTTTTAATAATCAAAAGCATATATAATTATATCTAATTATATATGTTGATATATATGATTATACATAATTATATATACATTTTTTTACTCGGGTTCTTTTAATTACAGAAACTTTTTTGCATAAACTATACCCTCCAATTGAGGGATATAGGGACATTGCCTGAGCGACAAGAATATATCGTCTTTTTTCTTATTTCAGTCAAGAATGATGGTTCTCATACTATTGGAGTTGAATTTGGTTCGCGCATTGTTAATGTTGGAGGAAAATCGGTAAAATTACAAATATGGGATACTGCCGGCCAGGAACGTTTTCGTTCAGTTACCCGTTCATATTATCGTGGAGCTGCTGGTGCTCTATTAGTCTATGATACCACATCACGTGATTCATTTAATGCTTTAACAAATTGGCTTAACGATGCACGGACATTGGCTAGTCCCAATATTGTAATACTATTGGTGGGTAATAAAAAAGATTTGGAAGAAGCTAGAGATGTTACATTTTTGGAAGCCAGTACTTTTGCCCAAGAAAATGGTAAGTTATTTGGCCATCCCTGAATTTGTTTTCACATATTTAACAAAAGTAAATTATTTATAGAATTAATATTCCTTGAGACAAGTGCAAAAACTGGTGAAAATGTGGAAGAAGCATTTTTGAAATGTTCAAAAACTATATTAGCTAAAATAGAAACGGGTGAACTAGATCCAGAACGTATAGGCAGTGGTATACAATATGGTGGAGCTGCCTTAAGAAATCTTCAACAAACACGACAACGTAGCATTAATAAACCAGATTGTGGTTGCCGTGTTTAAATACTGCTTTTAACTTGGCGTTTTCTTTGTTCACATTTTACACCGGCATATCCTTATTTTTGAAATCCTATAATGTTTTCTTTAAATACTTAATATCAATATTTAAAATCTCATTTAAAAAGTAATTTACATGTTTTTCATTTATAAAACAAAATGAAAAGTGTAAATTCTTAAACTTAGGTCACTGTATCTTTAGACACCCTATATATATAAGAATAGATGTCCTTAATTTTCCATAAAAGTTTTCTAAATTAATTAATTGTTTAATATTTGTATGATTCATTCCATGTTTTAGTTACTTTTACTTGTAGCTTGTCAGAAATTTTAAGAAAACTTTGTAGAAATTTTGTTTCTTTTTTTTTTTTAATTTTATCACAAATTTGTTTTAAAGTTTAGTTTTTAAATTTATAAAGATATTGGCTTTTAAATTATGAACAAAATTAAGACTTTTGATCCTACTTTTTTTTTTTTTAAACTAAGATTAAGCATTTCTACTTGTATATATTAAGACCAATTACAAAAAAAAAAAAAAATCTCGTTGTAGTCTGTAGATATTGAAATATTTACAAAAAAAAAAACGAAAAATATTAAGAGTACAATAAATTATTAGTAATATTGCACTTAAAACTTAAAATTAGTTTGTTTTCAAGTCTCGTGTAAAATTCAAAATTAAGGCTTAATTAGTTTAGAAGTAAAAGTAAAAAGTAACGTAGCATTCTTCTAATGAATAAAGAAAGAGTGTATAAATAGTTTTGTTATCTTTGTGTTGTCAAGTATAGAAGTAGAAAATTTATATTTTCTACAGAATTTTTTTACGATTTACTTGACAACAGTTTCAATGCATAGAAAAAAGACACAAACATGTTTCATTACTTTTTTAACTAATTTAATTGTCTATAGATTACGTTTTTCCTATACGAACAGACTAATGCAGCCTATACTTAGAGTTTATCAACAAAAAGTAAGTAAATTTCATTTGTTTTTTTAAATAAAACTAAACATTTCTGAAAGTGGTCAATTAATTAATTTGAAAACAAAAACTCTATAGATTTTATTGTTAGGACAATATCCTAATAAAGAAATATAGAATATGGCCTCGAACTTGAATAATTTTCATTTTCATTTCATTAAAACTTTTGTATTTATATGTAAGGGAAGGAATGCTTGTTATTGTGGCCTTTTCGCTTTCGTTTTTTTTTTTTGTGTAATATGTCAAAACTGTCAACTGTCATCAAGTTTAATTTCCACTATAACTAATTTAAAGTTTTGACGTCAATGTACACGTTCTTCCTGGTTTTTTTTGTGTCGTTGCAAAAAAAAAAAAAAAAGCTTCATAAAGTATAATTTTTCATTAACATAAAAGTGAATAACAAGCGAGTTTTAAAGAATTTTCCAAGTCAGATTTTTGCAGACGTTAAGAATCTTATTCACAATTTAATAAAACTAGTTGATTAAAAAAAAAAAAACGTATGTAATATATAAAAAAAATGTGAAAAATTAAGTTTTCATAATGTTTGCTCAAGTATACCTTTGCTGCATGGGCAGGGTTTTCAAATTCTCGACATTTTTCAACTCCCGCGAATCAGGAAGATTTTTGAATATTACCGGTATTACCAAAATAAATATTAATTAGGATTTTGCTGGTGAAAACTTATTTTCCTGAGGAAAAACCAAAATGTATTTAAAATTAAAAAGCACCGTTAATTCAGAAGTACTTTTAAACATTTATTTTTCTAAAAACAACTCTAAAATTTTGTTGTTCAAAACTTTTTAAAAAATCGTATATAATGTATAGAAAACAGTGGTATAAAATATTTTGTATATAATGCAATTTATATATTTAAGAAGAAGTGAGAAGTCATAATTGATTATCGGATTTGAGCAAATATTTACATAAATAGTTAAAAAATGTAAAAATTGTCAGGATTTTTTTAGTTTTATTTGCTTTTTTACAGATTGCTAGATTAGCAAACATGTCTGTTTTAGTGCTTTTTTAATTCCCGAGAATCCCGACCAAAATTCTCGGGAATCGGGAAGTGAAAAATCGTTAAAATTACCAGGAATTTTGTCCTGGGAGTTCCCGGGTTAAAAACCCTATATTTGGGCTATTCTCAAAAATATTGAATATTAGGGTTAAATATTTTGTTTTTAAACTTTATGGCCTTTAACTTTAACTTTACGCGATAATAAACCACTACCCAATAAAATATATATATCGCACTTGATCAACAAGAGGGTATTAACTCAAAATTTTTAAAATATCTCTTTTTTCAAGAAATGTAGTGACTTTATTTCATTATTTCGAGTTAATACAAAAGTTCAAATAGAAATGAATCGTATATTTTCATAAAAAAGGTATTATTTTGATTTGAGCCTTTATTTATGTTAAAAATAATCAAACTGTTTTATTTATATTTGGTTGTATTTTGAGTTGATACTGTTTTGTTGATAAAATTTGTTTTATTCCATAAATTTAAATCGATAAAATTTCAAAAAAAAAATGGTATTAACTCAAAAAATTGATTTTTTTTTGCAATGAGTGATAAAATTTAAAATAAAAACAATGTATATATATTTTCAAATGGAATTTGCTTGTTATGATATGTTTGAATTTTTAAATTCTGTTAAAATGTAGCCATAAACAGTTTTTTGACTCTACTGAAAATCTTAAAATTTTGAGTTAATACCCTCTTGTTGATCAAGTGCGATATATCTCAGATATAAAATCATATCTCATTATATATAGATCGATTTTAAAACTTATCCAAGTTAATCTCAAAATTGGGGTATCCAGTAATATGCAATTATATCCCTCAAATATATTACTGGATTAAATTAGATCAAAATTAATCTCAAAATTGGGGTATCCAATAATATGAAACTTAAGATCCTGATAGATCCTAAAATATTCCCGATGTAGTTGGATCTAATTAGATCCAAAAAGATAAGTAATTTTTGGTGGGTCAAATAAAATATTTCGAGATTTAATTGGATCTGCTTAAATCCCATGAAATATATAATTTTGAATAAAACTATAAAATTTAAAAAAAAATTAACTTGTCAAACAAAAAAATATATCTCAAATATAAAATCATATCCCATTTTATATAGATCGATATTTAAGCTTTATCAAAGGTAATCTCAAAATTGGGATATCGAGTAATATCCAATTGCATCCCTCAAACATACTACGGGATTAAATTAGATTACAATTGATCTCAAAATAGGGATCTATTTAGATCTAATTCGATCTAATGAGCTACAAAGAGATAAGTAATTTTTGATGGATATAATTAGATATTTTGAGATTTAATTGGTTCTAATTAAATCCCATGAAATATATAATTTTGATTAAATTAACAAAAAAAATTTAGTCATTAGACGCACAACAATACATAATTATATCTAATGCGCATGTAAAATATTAATGATGTTGGACCATATATAATTATATCTCAAAATATATGGATAATGTCGCATCATATGTGATATCTCACATAATTACATCTTATATCATTTGATATTATATATAATTATGTCTTAAGTAATATTATACATATGGCACCATATACATATACGCATCTTAAATTATATAGCTTATATGTCCCCATATATAATTTCACATTATGTTATATATAAAAATGTATTATTATATATAACAATAGATATATCATATATTATTATGTATATCATGTATGTACAAGATCTTATTTTATATACTAATATATCATTAGATATATTACCACATAAGAAACATATAATACGAGTAATATGTGGTTCTACATGACAGCATATATAATATCATATTATAATATATTTTAAGATGAACAGACATAAGACAATATATACATTTTTTTTACTCGTATTTAGACAGTTTTTTAATTCAGGTCTAGTTTAGGGTACATATTCTCTAATGTGGACATTTGCCACAAGACAATGTTTTATAGCTGAAAATGCCCAAGGAGTTAAACTATAAGCTGATGTATTCGGATTTGGAATATTAAACTTATTGTTAGTTTTTTTTATATATCCCAAATACCAGATGTAGGGCAAGATTAGGGTTCCCTTATTCCCTTATATTTTTAAATTTTTTGGTGGAGTAATATATATTTTGAAATGTGATAAATATAATGAGATCAATAAATTGATGTAACTTTAAATCCAAGCAAAGAGTTTAATTTTAATATTTTAAATTGGCTTTAAACTTAAAACTGCCATAATTAAACATCGACAAACACATTTACAAAAGGTCATTCTTGTCAAACAAACAACTTTTTTGTCCCAAAGGGTTGACAAACACATTCACAAAAGGTCATTCTTGTCAAACAAACAAATTTTTTTTAACAAAGGGCTGAACTTTATTTAGAAATGAATATCGATCGGCAACAGAAATTATATTGTGAGTGTCTGTTACAATATTTTGAACTATTTTAAATTTAATTTAATATTTATTGTGCCTTTCTTCTGACAATGAAAGAAATTGAAACAATTAAACAAGAAGATAACTTAAGATTAGAACGTATTATCTTAATTTTTCGTAATTTTAAACAGCACCAAGCTTTATCTTTAATTAGGTAAAATATCGAAAAGATTCTAAAAAAGTTCTGTATGTCCTTGCTCTCGGGATATTTTGAACTACACCCAGCAAAAAATAGTGCTTCCAGGAAGCGCTTGTGGAAGGCCTTCTTTGAACCCGAAGCGCTTGCTGAAGGCCTTCCAGAAGGCATGATTTTTGTTCGCGATGTCCCACTTGGTAGGTCTCTTTTAAGCAGGTGAGAAGCTCTTCTATCATGTGATCTAAGAATCACATGATAGAAGCGCTTCCGGAAGAGCTTCCAGAAGAGCTTCCCGAAGCGTTTCTAGAAGAGCTTCGAGAAGCGATTCTTCCTTCAGGGAAGCACAATATAATGCCTTCCAGAATTGCTTCATTGCATGCATGACGGCGAAGCGCTTCTTTGGAAGCACTGAAAAGAAGTTACTGCTTACCAAATCGAAATTATTTTTAGCTGGGCATATAAAGAAAAAACTTTGATTGAATATTTTTTGAATATACATTTCCTAGGCAACATATCGCACTTGTCCAAGAAAAGGCCCATAACTCAAAATCCATTTTTCGCAAGAAAACGATATACAGTGTAAAAATCTTAGATCGCAGTTTTTTGTTGCCAAAGACTACAGAGACCGATGTTAGATTTTTGCAGTGGGAAGAGATAACCACTGTATGTAATTTTCTTGCAAAAAATGGATTTTAAAAAATTTGGAGTTATGACACTTTTGTTGAACAAGTGCAATATGTTTTAAATATTTTCCATTTTAAGTAGTTTTTTGTTGCCAAAGACTACAGAGACCGATGTTAGATTTTTGCAGTGGGAAGAGATAACCACTGTATGTCATTTTCTTGCAAAAAATGGATTTTAAAAAATTTGGAGTTATGACACTTTTGTTGAACAAGTGCAATATGTTTTAAATATTTTCCATTTTAAGCTGTTAAGTATTGTTTGTAACACTATTCCAATTAATATTTTAAATTTAAATACCTAAAAGAGTATTTATTTAGGTCAAATGTTTTCAGAATATTAATGAAATTGATTATCGATAAAAAATAACCACAATGTATTGAAAAGTAAAATCAAAACGTTCCTCCGAATACTATATAATTTTATTCTAAATTTTATGTTCAAATTACGGTTTGTTTTTTTTTCAGGGTTTAATATAAAAAAAATACATAATTTTAAAATTTAACTCACGCACTTGCCTTAGAAAACGTTCTTTAAGAATTTATGTTAAATGTTAAAAATAATAAATTTTGCACAAAATGTGACATCATCTTAAAATAAATATCATAAAATAACAAGTAAAATATAAATATTCTATAAAAAAAAAAAGCCTAAAGGGCTTGTACAACATGTATATATAATTTACAATTTGTTTTTATTCTTGACGAATAAGAATACAAAAAAAAAGCTGGTCATTTTGTAATCAAAAAAAAAAAAAAAAATCTAACATAAAAATGTAATTAGAACTTGGCGTTAAAAAAAAAAAAACTAACTTGTCTGTATAATTTACATAATATAACTTAATAATGTCAAATCACTGGTATATGAGTTATTTCAAAAATGTTGGACACCTGTTGAAACTGACTTTAGGTTTTTTGAATTGAGAAATAAGATGGCCAGGTAGACTATAATTTAAAACTAGAACACGCAAAGTTTCATGTTGAATAATCTTCACCCAAAGAATGACCATCAACATTTAAAAGTCGAAAAAAAATACCTGAAACTTACAAGATTGTTTTCATTCATTTTATTTTTATTTTTTTTTTGCTCACACGTTTTTTTAGATAATTAAGAAGGTAGAAATGACTAAAAATGACAGTTAAATTGACTAAAATGTAGTCAAAAAGACGATGACGATATTTGTCATACAAATTACTAACCATGTAATTATTGATAAAACAACTACAATTGTAGTAAAAACGACTGTCGAAGGAGTCAAAAACAAAAACAAAAACAACAACAGCATAAACCATAAAAACGAACAACAGAACAATAAACACAATGCACAAAAAACGACTACATAAGTTGTAAAAACTATTGTTTTTAACAGTTGTTTTTTCGGTGTTTTCAAAAATATTTTTTAAATAAAAAAAATATTTTTATAATAATATTTTTTTTTATGATGTGAGCAAGATTATTCAAGTTCAAGATCATTTGTTTTTTGTTAAACAAAAAACCGTGCAATGTTTATTTATTACTCAAAAAAGATTTTTCCCGCTAACTTATAGCAGACTTTATCTACTGATAAAGTCTGCTATAAGTTAGCGTCACCGAAAATCATCAGAGAACCAATGTAGAAGGGTTAGAATATTCTACCCAAATTTTGAAGGAAAAATATCAACGCTTTACCCGTATTGTATCGTATTGATCTTGAACTTGAATAATCTTGCTCACATCATAATTTATGATAAAAGATCGAAAAATAAACTTTTGGTTTTAATTTTTTAAAATTTAAAAGTAAAACCTTTAATATTGATTTTTAACAAAAAAAAAATTTTTTCTTTTAATTACAATAAAAATTTGTATTTTCTACATCCTATTTAAAATGCAAAGTCAAAATTACAATTTTCTAATTATTATTTGCAAACTATGAACATATCAATAATAACAAATATAAACTAAATGAGAATTTTTAAAAATTCGACATAATCTTTTACTTTTAAATAACCAACAAAAATTAACTGCCCTATGGGGAATGAGTAGTCAATTGACCTAAAAGTGACTGGTTAAAGAAGGACTTATCACAGGACTGGTATAATTTAAGACTGAAGTGGGTTAAGCAGTGTCAATTGTCCTAAAATTACCAATCCTGTGACTGGTAAAGGGAGGACATACGACTTAACCAGAATGCTTATTAACAAGAAAAAGCCAGTTGGCCAGAATTTTACCCATTGGAAGCTGTTTAGTTTTCGTTTATTTTTATGCCCATCTTTGGTTAGTCCTGTAGCATGCCACTATGTGGTTTAAAGCAGGACAAATGACCGCCTCCTGTGACAAGCCCATGTTAAAGTTGCCAGTTGTTTACATAGGGTAGGGTTTAGCAGAGGACCGGTCTCTGGCACGAAGGGACCGATCCTGCGACACACGCAGGACCGGTCCCATTCCCCATAGGGTGTTTACTGCAAAATTACTGTTTTGATAGTTGTTTATTTAAAACGCTAAAATAACTGCTCGAAAAGCCATCATTATGGAGCAGACAAAATTTTCATAAACTCAAAAAGCTAACTTTAATTTTAATTTTGCAAACTTAAAAGTATTTAATATAATTCCCTTCATAAAACCGAATAAAACCCCGTGATGTCTAAAATAATTGCGATTTTTTTGTCAAGTTTCTAATATATGGCATACAATTTTTTTTTAAAATATCTTTTTGTCATAATTACAATGAGATGTATAAATTGAAGTAATTTTAATTAAATCCAACCAAAAACTGTAAGTTTAATATTTATAATTTGATTTAAACTTAAAACAGCCATAATGTTTGCGCCGCTAAAGATAAATGACTAAAGCTGATGAATTTATCATGCTTAAACATCGACTAACACATACACAAAAGATTATTATATGTCATACAAAAAAATATTTTTGAAAATATTTTGTCTCAAAGTGTTGACAATTTTTGAAATTCCTCATATACAAAACTCATTAGAAAACATGCTAAGATGACTGTTTAGTTGTATTTGGAATTGATGAGCTTTAAATTAATGATAAATATTAAAAACAATTATTGAAATTAGAGATATTCGCGTGACAAAAACATTTGAGAGTTTCACGTAAAGTTTTTAAATTTACATTCAGGGAATTATGTAAGTAGTATAAATGACTTAAAATGACAATTAAAACAACAACAAATGTAATTAAAAATACTATGAGCGTAATTGTCATAAGAATGACTAAAAATGTAGTAATATTTAACTACTAAAAACATAACTACAAATGCAGTAAAAATAACCGCTAAGAAGTGTCAAAATAACTAGCGTAACATTTTTTTAATTAATAGGAAATTCTTCCTATTAATTAATGTGATGCTTTCTTTGGAAAGGAGATAGTAGAGAGATGAAAGGTGGGGAAAAATGAAGGGCTTCAAATATGGCAACACTGTAATTGCGCGAGATAGATGATAAGTCTTAGAACAGTTGTTGCTCGCCACCTGATGGAGAGTTGGCGAACTTATTGAAGTTTTTTTATTTTTAATTCATAGGCCTGATTCATTATTTTACTTCGGTGGGGTTTAGAACTATGGGAACACAGAAGGCGGTCGCTGCGATATATATGAGAGATAGAAAACTCATATATATTATTTTTGAAAATTGTTGTTGTCGTCACCGGGAATCGAACCCGTTACTATCTGTGTAACAGTCTAACGCTCTAACAACGCCCACAGGACATTTCACGATTGAATTTTCTGTGTAACACAGTGTTATCAAAATCTATTTAAATGTATGTTATTATTCTAAAAATTCCATAAGTAAATAAAACTTAATTATTTTGCAATAATTTTTTCCTTTTATTAATTTTTTATTTTAAAAATTATAATATGCCTCGTTTTTCCTAAAACATTGTAGTTTGTTAGCCATTAACACTTAACCCTTTGACCAGGCACGCTTAACAGGCACCCACGATTGGTTGTGAAGTTTTTCCATTATATTTTGTACGCTTAAGCCTAAGGCTTCAAAAAAAAAACTTGTTTGGATTAAACTAACGAAAACTTAATAAAAGAACTTTGTTTTTAACAATAGACTTCATACTAAATAGTGGCTTAAAGAAACGTACTTATAATCAGGGCAGCGACTTTCATGTAAATGTATGTTTGTAGTCAGTAACCCAAAATCGATTTCGAGCAAATACTTATCCAAATAAAAGAATTTGCAATAAAATGGCATCGATTTGTTGTTGCATATTTTGCTGTAATTGTAATTTTTTTTTGCATATTTTGCTATAAATGCATATTTTTGTGAATATTTTGGCATATTTTGGGTAATCAGTGAACATCATCGATTTTTTGTAGTTGGTTGATATATATATGATATATATTGATATATATATTGATATATATATATACCTTATCAAACCTTGAGTTTCTTGTGGGTGGTGGATTAGAATGAGGCTTTCGCTAAGGTCGAAAGTGCGGCACTCCCTTTAGCGCTGATCCCCACAAAATTTTTTTTCATCTGCTCTTACATTTATTAACAATTAGTGTTTTCTATTTGTATTCGTAACATTTTAATTATGATCTCAAACCTGGCAAGTCAAAATGAAATGTAATTTAGCGTATTATAAACTGCATACATAATTGCATATTTTTGCATATTTTGTAAAAACTTTAATTAAGATTTTTTAAAAATAAAGAAAAGAAAGCGTTAGAAACCACTAACATAGCAATAATTGTCCTTTCGTAAGACATTTATATTGAATTTAATTTTGAAACCAGCGCGCTCGAGCAATAAATCGGCTTCTAAAAATCCAAAAATGTTAAACGTTTTTTTTTTGATTTGAGTGCATATTTTTGGATTTTGAGTGCAATTTTTTTTGGGTTTATAGCGCATATTTCGATTTAAGAGCAAATTTTGGATTTTTACTGCATATTTTTTTTGGCTTATAGTGCATATTTCGATTTAAGATCATATTTAAGAGACTATTTTGGATTTTTACTGCATGTTTTAAGCGCATATTTTCGCATACTTTTTAAGTGCATGAAAATCGCTGCCCTGATTATAATTGTATAGGAAACTTTTTTTTTTTGTTCAAAAATACTTGTTAAAATGTATGTTAAGCATATTAAATTGTAAAGGTACATATTTCCTTTTGTTTCGAGTAAAAAAATATATTATGCAATATTATTTTTTATGCATTATTGCATTTATGGCATGTTACAATTAAAAATTATATAGGAGTCTTGTTTTTTTTTTTTTTTTTTGTAAAAACTTAAAGTACACATAAAATAAATAAATATATAAAAAGAAACCAAACCCACTTACTTTTATTATTTTAGCTTTTTGACCATAAATTTATAGACAGACCAAAATAGTTCAAATGAAAAAAAACCGCAATAGTACAAAATTTAGAGTAACAAAGTTGTATAAAATAACAAAATTAAAAAAAAAAAAAACTGAATGTACCACCTTGTAAATGTAACTGCATTACAGACACTAATTTACTGTAAAAAAAGTGTGAAACTGTTACAACAAAAAAAAAAAAACAATATTACAATAGAAAAAGGGTACTTTTACAAAATTTAACTCTCAGCATTAATTTTTTAAGTGTTACACTCAAAAAAATTTGAAAAATAAGAACGGTAATTTTACAAAATTTAACCCTCAGATTTAATTTTTCAAGTTACACTCAAAAAAAAAAATTTGAAAGTTACTACAGGACAGTTTTTAAGTATTAGTAAGTAGTGGTTGTTTTTAACTGCTAATACTGTTATTTTTCTATCGAACTAAACAAAACTACAATATAGCTCTTCGAAATTATAAATATATAAAAAAAAAACAAAAATAAAAACTTTAAAAAATTTATATTTTTTAAATTTTGAAAAACTAAAAATTAATCATATTTAAAGACTTTCGGTCAATTCTTATGTCCTTTCTTATGGGTCTCATGACATAGCTTATAAAGTCCGTTTGATACTTATAATTCATGTATGTATCTATAAAATTTAAACTAATCAAGTTGCCTTGAATTTTTCAATTGGCTATGAATTGGCAGAATTTCAGTTATTAAAATATTTATTTGGTTTGAATCAAATGGGTAGTGTCCGACCGAACAGTTCGGCCAAAAAACTATATTTTGTCGGTTTTTTGATATCTGGAGGCAATGATGACAAATTTTGGTATTGGAAACATGTTTGTTGAGCCGATTTAATTCGATTTTGTGTATAAAATTTAAGAGAAAAGCGGAAGTTTAGCTATAAAGTTAAAAGTTCGGCAGCCCAACTATTTTCAATTTAGCCGAACTTTCTGAGGCCGAACAGTGAATTCATTGCTTAACTACAGACTTTTCTTCAAACTCAAAATAGCATCTAATCAGCCCAATAAACATTTTTCCATCCGCCAAATTTGTCCATAATGCTTTAAAATACCGAATACAGACCAAATGCATTTTCTGGCCGAACTGTTCGGTCGGACACTACAAATGGGTATTGTTGTTACCGGTATGGAGTTTCTTCTGAAGGCCTTTTTTCTACGAGTTTCATAATTAGAACTAAGAAAAATGTTCAGTAAACTAATGTAACTTTTCTTTATATAGTAAAAGAAAATTTTCTTTAAATCAATGAAAAGCTTATCATTATTTTATGAACCCCTTTTTTTTAATAAAACTTCTTTATTAAGTGAATGAAACTATAAATTAATGAAATGATATTTTTAACCAAAATTTTATGAAAACTTGCTTAGTTTAAATAAGAGTTTTAATGGACGAGTTCCAGTGGCTTCTATGCAAAACTAAATTAATATCATGCAGAGAATTCTATCAATGTAGTATTTGATTGAACAGTTTGGCCAAAAGATATTTTTTTTTGTCATTTGGAGGAATTATGGACAAGTTCGATATTGCACTGAAAGAATTATCTGCATGATACGAGTATTAAAGAATTTTTTTATTAAATCAATGAAATTGCATTGGAATTAGTCTTTTTACAACTTTTCATTAAGTTAATGTAAATTTTCATAGAATTGTATGAAGAAATATAACTTCCTTTATGTAAATTTGTTTACACTTTGTGAAGAAACGTTTTATTGATTTACTGAAAAAAAAAAAAAAATATTTTCGAAAAAAAAAATTATTTTCGAAAAACAAAATTCTCTGTGTATAATTGTTGAACTGATAATGTCCTCTTCCCTCGACGCTTCTATGAAATTATACTATAAATATAAAATACACCAATTTAAGAGTTGGTTAAAAACCGAAACATTTTAAAAACGCGGTGTCAGTTTTTTTAAAAACGCGGTTTCGGTTATTTTTCGGTTTTTTTTTTGTAATATTTAAAAAAATCTAAAATTATTAAATATGCATAAAAATTACCAAATTTTTTAAAAGATATTTATTGAAATTCAATTGATGGCATAAAATCCATTTTATAATCAAATGAAATAATTTTAGGTAGTGTTAAATTAAGCTTACTTTTAATTAAATTAGCCGACAAAAAAGAATATGTAGTAGTTTTTTAATTGCCTCAAGAATTTATTAAAAACCATCAAATTTGTTGGTTTTCGGGTTTCTACCAATTTGTATGGACAATTTAGAGGTACCTTAACATTTTCACTCATAATTTTTGGACCAATGGACTGAATTTTGCTCAGCTTCGGGACGATGTTCATTAATCTGAGCAGTCCCGCTTGCGTTTCCGCGCTGTGGTCGCCATTTCAGCGATCAGACGGACATCGCTAAATCGGCTTAAAATTGAATAAGGATCAATAATATACATATGTACTTTAAGGGGTCTCAGAACCATATTTCAGTAACAAACTGATATATACATGCAGTCAACCCAGTGAACATATTTTTAGTCCGCAAAATCTTAAAAACGTATTTTTTAAACATTAACTTCAAACTTTGAGGGTATATTAAAATTTCTGAAAATCTTAATTTGATCTACTCAATCCGACCTAAAGCACCGACTAGGTCGCTTTTCAAGTACATATATTAAAATTGCCAAAATTTCTATATATTAGATATTGGCCAATTCTTTGATTCTTTTTTGCACAAAATATTGACTCAATTATAGATTTTGTATAAGTTTTTGTTAATGTTTAAGTTTTTATATTTTTCTTGTATACAAAAAAAGTTTATTTAAAAAACCACGATTTAAAATTTGATTTGAACCGCCCCTTCTTTTGATACATGTACTCCAGCAACTTTAAAGTCTAATATGGTAAAGTTTTTTTTGTTAAAGACTAGTTTCTATTTTTTTTTTCTATTTAATTTTATTATTTTATTTCTTTTCAGAGCATTGTTAACATTAGTATTATTGTTTAGTGTAGAGTAGTTTATTTTTCATTGTTGCTGTTGTATTTGAAAATATTTAAAGTGCAGTTATTTACCATTTGATTGACTTCAATGGTTTGGTTTTATTATTTTATTTTGTATTTTTATTGTTTTTTTCTTTAGTTTAGTTTTTTATGGTTTAGTGGTATTTTTTTCAATTTTATTTATTAAAGTCACGAAAATTACCAAAGATCTTGTGGTGCATGGTAAACAGAATTTTATATGCATTTAAATCAGTTCATGTTATAAAAAAAAATCTACAACTGAAACTACATTTAAAATATATAAAAAAGAACTTTGTATACTTTATATTACATAAAAAAAAAAACTGTGGGTATTGTGTGGTTTTTTATATTATATTTATATAAATATTCCGCAATATTATGGTAAATTAAGTAAATACAACTAAAGTGTAAAAAATTATAACACAGCAGGTTTGTTTCTTAAGTCTTTTGTTTCATATAGATAAAAAACACCAAAAAAAGATATTCTCATCATGTTTGTTGCTTAAGTCTTTTGATTTTTTTTTATTCAAAGAATATTTTGCTTTTTTTATATTTGTATGTATAACAATTCAAGTGTCACAATTAGGGAGATAGTAATGTAGATAAATACTAATATTTTTTTAGTAAACAATGACATATAATATTTCAAAATATGTATTAAAATTTACAGCGAATCTTTTGAATCTTAGGCAAAAAAAAATCATGTTATTCTTATATAAATTATTATTTTTTAGTTATATTATTTACTAAATTTTATAATTCCTTTTATAAGTGTATTATAGTGTTCTATTGGTATTTAGCTAGTTTAATAATTTATATTATTTTTATAAACTGCTTTCAAATTGTTATATAAAAATATACCACTCACTCTTAAATATGAAAAAAATAGTATAGAAAAAACTTTAACTCATTAAAGACACGCCATAGATTCGCAAGATATTTTTCATTCAAAATTTAAAGATGTATAGAACAAAATTTAAAGATGTATATTAATATTTTATGCAATAAAGCTCCCTCTAAGTATAATTCAAATTATGTCAAAGTTATGTTAAAATCTTCTGGACCATCAAGATTGAACTTTTTCTCATCAAAAATCACACATAATACATAAATTTATGTTTAAACAGTTCAACCAACAACAGCGATTATTGATTCAACTTTCTCCAGTTGGTTTGTAAATTCCTTTTAGCGAATTCAAGTCGAGCAGTTTTGTGGCAGGGTAATAACCTTGGCACAGGCAGCAGCTTTTGGCGAGTAATTCTCTAGGAATCCTTTAAGAGCCTACTTACCCAGTAAAAAATTTTCATGTTTTTAAAAGCAGGATAAAACAAATGCGCTGATATAAGCGATTACTACACAAGGCAACAATTTTGAAAAATTTTAGGGGCTTTGAAAACCACTATACAATTTTGATGTATTGTGGTCCCAGTAGTACAAATATGGTTCAATTTTGAAATTCTATGGAGAGGTTTTTTTTTAAAAAAATTTTAATTAAAATTATAAATTTTTTTAGACGTGTCTCCACATAATTAATGATAACTAAAAAAAAATTAGTCCGATATTATTCAAATAAATTTAGAAAAAACTGAAATTTACATAGCCTTTAATCCGTTAATATATTGCGTTTCAATCGGCTCAGTAGTTTTGGAGTTATAATAAAAAATTGAGGGAAAAAATATTTTTTTTACGTGAAAATAGCAAATTTTTTTGGTTAAAAAAAATCATAAAAAATCGAAAACGGCAAAAATCGTTCAGATTTATTGCTTTATCGCAAAGCCACATGTAATAGGAACAAAATGAGATATCGATCATAAAAATCGATTGATTTTTTTCGAATTTATTCACAATTAAGTGAATTCGCTCATTTTCACCAAATTTTAGTTTTTTGTCTGATATACATAAAATTGAGTAGTTAATGTTCTTTTTTCGATTGATTGAATTTTGAAAACATTTTCCCCATGCTATGTACAAATTTTCACATCAAAAATGCATTACATAGTAACATTCGTGTATTTTTTGGCAAAACCCTACCTAGAATATACTGATTCTATTCTTCGGAAAGACATTTGTGTTGGATGAGCTTAAATGTAAATAAATAAATAAATTAAATAGTAGAAAATTTATATTTTATTATTCACATTTATTATAATAAATAAAACAAGAAATAAATACATAAATATGTATTATAAACTACAAACTCTGAAATTTTCTTTTAGTCGATTTTCTACTATTGTTGAATAACGAAGTGTTACTCTGAATACTCCAGCAAAAATCAGCCATCATGTGTGCATCCCAGCGACCCTGGTATCGTTTCCTCCATTGTCCGGATATCTTGGTGGAATCGTTCGCCCTGTTCTTCACTCAAGTCTCCTAGATTTTCAGGAAAACGATCTAAGTGACTGTGCAGGTAGTGTAATTTGATGCTCATGTTGCATCCAAGATTCTGGAAGTGAGTTAACATCTCTTCAACGTGCGCAACGTAATCATCACCCTTGTTATTTCCTAAGAAATTTTGAATAACCCATACAAACGAATCCCATGCATTCTTCTCAATTTCTGACATTGAACTGCCAAATTCAGTATCGTTCACCAATTTGCGAATTTGTGGGCCATCAAATATGCTTTTTGTACTTAAACAAAAATAACACTCGGATGCGTGGTTCGCTGTTTCTCTCCATAGCATAGGCTTCAAAATTTCCAAGTGTCGTCTGTAAAATGAAAAAAAAAATTGAAATCAGGGATATGAAGAATTCAAATTTTAATTAAGAAATATTGTAATTATAAAATATTCCAAATCTATTAATTTATACTTACTTTACGTTAGAAGACTTCATAGATAAATTCAATCGACATGGAATGCATATAGTACTCGGTGTCCAATGCTGGTTCAAATTGTGCGGATAGATATTATAGCAATCTTGATATGACTTTTGCAATGAAGTTAAGAACCACTTCCGTTTTTTCCCGGTGATATATTGGCCGCACACATAACAAAATAAATCTGGATCGTTTTACATGAAAATGTTCTGGCTTTCTGGCTCATTTTTATTAATATTTGAAAATTGTTTTTAACTTCTAAGCTGTATGACTCTAATTTTTGTGTAGGTATTAAATGATGTTTGCGTTATCGCAAACACTTCTTGAATGAAATAAAAAGGGTCAAGGAGATCTTATAAATACTGATACTATAATTTGGGATAACCCTTTGTGTGGATACAGTTTGTGTGTGCTGCAAATTTTTTATTATTCCCAAGAATCCTAAAAAACATTAAGGACTTTTATGAAAAAAAAAAAATTATCCGTTACAGGTAGCTAACGGAAAATAAGAGCACTTCAGCGTACACGCACATTTATGAGCGTTTTATTACTATCCTACCGCAATCGTAAAAATTAAACAATCTTTTGTTTATTACTTATTTTTTTTTAATTATTAGAATCATAAAAATGTCATAGAGGTTTTTCCCAAAGGGGTTTTGCCAAAATGCGTGTCGTAAAATGCACCTGAGTTTTTATGTTCTGCATTTTCATTATGTAGGTACAATTTTCTACAGTGCTTGTAAATATGCGATACCTTCAATTAATTGTAAATAAAAATGTAAAGCATGCATCGATTTTATGATCCATATCTAGTTTAATTCGCATGATATGTAGCTTTACTACAAAAAAATAAAAAGTAATATTTTTTGCAGTTTTCGATTTTTTCCAGATTTTTGTTTTTCAATTTTTTTTTTTTTTTTAGCATTTTTTTTTTTTTTTTGCTAACAATTTGTTTCATAACTTTGAAACTATTGATCGCATTAAAAAAATTTGTACAGTTCTTTAAAGATATTGTAAACCTTAATTTTTGTAAATTTAATTTGACAAAATCGGACTAGTTGTTTTGAGTTATGACAACATAAGTGGAGAAATTGCTCAAAATATTGTCAATTTTAAAAAAAAATTTTTTTAAAAAAAATTATCCATAGAATTGAAAAATTTTACCATTTTTGTACTTAGGCAGCCATGATGCATCAAATCTATATAGTGGTTAGTCAAGCCTTTTTTTGCTGTTGACCTGTGCTATCATATAATACTGAGAAGCAGCAAAAGAAACGAATAATTTTCGTATAAAAATAAACAAAAAAAATGTTGAGCTTACTGTTTTCCCTAACAAGGATACAGGTTGTAAGCAGCTTATCCTAATCCCTTATATGGATGCAGGTTGTAATGCAGAAAGTTTCATATCGAGGATTTTAAACGATCTGTACCGATAAAATAATGAAATATGATTTTACTGAAACCCATGAAATCACAGCTTTTTATAAGCGCTGAAATCCGCGCTTACTTTGCCCAAAAGTAATGCTTCCAAGTGGGAATTCGCCATATAAAAATCATGGCATATGTAAGCAGGTTTGTAAGGGATTCTTTTTGGCTTACTCCATTACAAACCTGCTTGCATGTAAGCAGCGTTTTTTACTGGGTATGGTTGATTTGGACAAATTTACCTTATTGTACATTCATCGATGTTTGTAATATTACAAAAAAAAAAAGCAAAAGTAAAGTAATACAGTTATGCAACGCAGTGTAGTAATTGTACGTAATATAATATTTTTATAAATTTTTTTTTATTAAATTTAGATTTTTGAAGATTTATTTAGGACTCATTATTTTTGTCCATACGAGAAAGCATATATGTTACCACGAATTTTTTGATTTTTCGTAATAATATGTCATTATTTTGAATGGCAATCCTAAGTAAAAGTTATGAGATTTGTAATGACAATTTCAAGTACTTGCCATTACCTAATATATACTCGTACTTATATAACTACTTATATGGTAATGATTGTCTACACTGAGTAGTATATCCAATGTAGTTAGAATTCCCCGTTTAAATAATTTTGAGTATTTTAAAGGAATAAATGAATTTTGGGCATTTTTAATAAAAATACACTTTTTCTAAAAATGTGTAATTTTCTTTCCAAAATTCCAGGGTTAACGTTTTCAAAAATATTGATTTCCTCCAATTGGGAACCATGAGTGTTATGAATGAAAACCGACAACCGTTTTTTAAGGAACATCATAATGTACTATACATTTCGAAAGCTAAACAATTTCTCTTTCAAAATCTGTTTAAGAATTGAAAATCGCTTAATAATTGAGTAACTTTTAATTTTTTTAGTCTGTGAAGTCTAAAAAATTATTTTTTTTAACAATAACTTTAGATTATGGGGGTGTATTCAAATATCTAATAATTGACCTACTACCTAAACTTGGTAGCTTTTAGGTACACTCAAATGAAAAAGTCAGTAAACTCAAAAACATTTTTGCTGGGAGAATCCTTGCAAAAAAATTGCTAATATCAGCAAAAAAGTTGTTAAAGTACTAATTGTTTGGCTGATATCAACTTTTCTGTAAGGATTCTCCCAGCAAAAATGTTGATGACTTTTTTTAGGTATATATTTTCACTGTAGCACTGTGTAATTTTTGAATAGGGTCTCATCAAAAATGGACAAAAATTGATATTTTTAAAATAATTATTTGGCAACTCTGGGTAACAATTTTCAACAATTTTAAAAATTGAATTATTTTATGGTTTAAAAAACACTGATTAATCTTTGTCCAGTAAAAATATAGTCGCTTAAAAAAATAATGAGTTGAAAACGGAACAGTTGGTCCATAATGCGTTAAAGTGATCTATATTAATACATATAAATACCACTCCTACTTAAAATTATTTTTAAATTTACATAAACTAGCTGATTGGCTGCAAATAAATTAAAAAAAATATTTCTTAACCAATAAAATTATTATACTACTTTTCAAATTTTATGAAATTGTTTAGCAATTCTGCAATGTTTTCTGTTTAGTATTTGTTAAAGTCCTTCTTTTACGATGATTTAAAGATTTTTAATAATTTACCTTTAAAGATCTTTAACTATACTACATTTAGGGTTTTTCTACGGGATTCCCGTGAATCCCGCTATTTTTCTAACAAGAAATTCCAGGAGTTTTGTGCGGTATTTCCTGAGATTTTTTTTTTATTATTTTAGAGAAGTTTTATTTGAAATTAAAATCATCCATAGATTTTTTCAAATAATTCCAATAAAAATTATTTGAAACTACTTTTGAAACAACTTAAATCAATAAACATATGTAAGGCGATCTTTTGGAGGGCGATCTTTTTAAAAATTGAGCGTAATCTGGGGAAATACAAAAATTTCTTTTGGGAACATCCAAACTGGACTCTATAAATTTTCAAATTTAAGCGATATCTGCTGAAGAGTAACAATTTATATTGCGAAAATCCATAGTGGACTTATAAATTTAAAAACAGTTGACCTTAATATGGGCGCGGTCGATGATAAGTATTTGCTGTCCTCGCTCTAGGCGTAAAAATTATGAGTGCCAAATTTGAACGAAATCCATAAGAAAATCGAAATTTGTTTAGCAAACAACCAATGTAGTCTACGCAAAATTTCTCATGTTTTAGGAAAAATGGGTCCGATCAATAAAAACTTTTATGGTAAAGGGATCTTGCATACAAAGTTTTAGAGAAATCCGAGCGCCTAAAGCGTATATACAAATTAAAAAAAAAGTGGGCGTAAAAACGGGCGTGGTCGATAAAAATATATGCCGACCATGCCTGGGATAATGATAATCATGTGAAGTAAATTCGAGTGAAATATGTTAAAAAACAAAACAAATTTAGAGACTATCTAATGTAAAACATAAAATTTACAAAATTTTTTTTTTTTTTTGAGCAAGTTCATGGTAGAATAAAATGTTTTACCTAAAGTAAAAAATGTAATAAAAAATTTAAAAAAGTGGTTGTAAAATTAGGCGCGGTTGATTAAAGGTATGCGGCGATCCTGCCTGGGTTTTGAGGATTTCGTGTGCAAGTTTTGAGTAAGTTCCAGTGAGAAAAAATGTTTTATCTAAATAAATTTTTTTACATTAACGGTTAAAAAAAATCTTCTTCTAGATGAAACAACACAAAACTAAGATTTAAAGTCGTGTTTTTTAGTTAGAAATTATATCAAATTTAAATATTTTCTAATAATCGGGAAATCCCGGGAATACCGGAAATTTAAAAAAAATCCCTCTGTCCCTTGAAGTGAAAAAGTGAGGGGAAAAAACCCTAACCACAGTTTAAGTACAACATTTTTTAAATCACCCAACCATGATATTAACAAACTTCTCTTGCAATTACTAAAACAAGTTCAATTGTAATTGTTACATTCCATTTATTTTTTAATATATTTTTTATGTACGACAATTCTTACTAATTGTTACAAATTTGTGACAAATTATGAACTTATTGTAATTAAAAGTAACACACAAAATGTTGGTCTTTAACAAGAAAATTAAATAATAATAAAAAAAAAACTTAATTTACAAAAATTAAAAGCGTGTAAAATAGGGTGGGTCAAATTGTGTGGCTCAAGAAAAACTAAAAAATCATGTAGCAAAATTGAAATCTAAGGAAAGTTCTAAGAATATTGAAAATATTTCTATTAAGAAAAATATTATTATTGAACACTGATTTTTATTTGATATCAGATTACATAATCTTTTTTTTGATCTTGCAATGAATCAAAAAGCACAGATAATATAAAACGCGGGTTTTTTTTTGTAAAACAGTTAGTCCAACTTTTTGGAAATGATAATAGAAAATTTTCCAAAGATTCTGCATTATCTTTGTTGTACGATGAAAAATAGATTTTTCGTAGAGCGAAAAGTAAACGTCTGCATATGTGTACAAAACTTCAAGAGATCAATATCTGTGATATCCATTCGATCTTTATGTCGTTATGTGCGGAATAGGTTTTGATTTTAGACCAGTGCTTCCAAGTAAGGGGTTTAAATTGTAAGGGTAAATTTGAGGGTAAAAATCTGAGGAAAATAGCTAATTTTGCTTTTATAAAAATAAATCTTTCGATTATTATTTTTGGTCAAAATTTTAACTTTTTTTTTAGAGTGTTATTAAAACTCAAGTTACTTTACTGTGCCGTTTAAATAAAATTTCAGATTTTGACTACGCAAATAGTAACAAATTTAGTATATTTTAACATATTTATTAGAAGATTTTAAAACAAAAACTAAAAAAAAAAAATTAGCAATTTTAGGGAAAAACTATTGCAAGTAGAATTTTTTTGTTATAGAGTAAATCTGCGTGGTTTTTAGACAATTTAGGTGATTTGTAAAAAAAGTACTTGGCAACACTGTTTTAGACCTATGTTTTCTTCTGAAAATATTCTTAGAATTATCCGTAGATTACGTTTTAGCTATACGATTTTTCAAGAACAAAATTTTTAATGCAAATAAAAATCACCCCTTTTGAAATCGGCCATCAAATATTTGTTAGCAAAAATTTCTGTTGATTTTAGCAAAATATAGTTTGCTTTCTTCTTAATTTAAGGTAAATATAGCAAAAATTTTGTTGATATTGCAATTGCTTGCTGTTTTTGGTCTAAAAATATTTATTAAAAGCTTTTACTACAATAATTTCAGCAGATTAAATCGCTATTTTCAATTAACCTTAATTTAACTCGAATGTAACTAAAATAAGAAATACACTTATAGAAATAACCTGTAAAAATAGCAGAAAAACATAATAAATATTAGTTAAAAATTACGTTGCAGAAAAAAAAGCTAAAATTATGATTTTTTAACTTTTGTGTTTACCCTCGTACCTGCAAACCCTCGATAATGCAAATCAAAAATTCAAAAATCAGGCTATATTACGGAGTAAAAAATGTATTCGTGTGTAAAAAAATTAAGAATTTTATTCTCAGATGAGTTTTCATGGCTCCACGGTTGCCATGTTAATCCAAATTATTTATTTATTTTTAATTTTTAGAATAATATTTAACACAGTGTTTTTCTATTACCCATGGATCTACGGTGGCAAACGATTTTGCCTTAATAAAAAGGGCTTTTAATGAAATGTCCACCAGTGTTCCCATATTAGTCCAAATTATAATTTTTAAAATAATATTTAATAGTGTGTTTTCTATCTAAGAAATATTTTTTTAATAAACCATTTTTAATTTTTTTATAATTGTTTAAATATGGATGTTTATTTTGATTTCCCATAAAAAAATCTAAAAAAAATTTTGAAATTCACATTTTTTAGCAGTTGTTTTTGCCTAGAAATACTTAGAAAATTGTTTGCTGATTTTAGCAGATTCATTTCCTACTTTCAATTAAAGTTCGGCACTCTACTTCATAGTTCATTTAGTTCATTTGCATTTATTGAACTAGTTCTTTCTTTAGATTAAAAGTGTGTTCGTCAATTTTTTTTTAATTATTCATGTTGCTATATTGATCAATTGTTTATTTACCAAATCTGCATAATATGAGAGAAAATCCCAAATGATCGGTTTAAAATGAAGTAATTCAATTTTAACCGTTTATTTGGGGTTTTCGCTTATACTGTGCAGATTTGTTGAACAAACAATTGACCAATACAACAATATAAATTATTGAATAAAAAATTGTCAAACAAACTAATGAGCTAAAAGAAAAAACTAGTTCAAAAAATGCAAATGAACTAAATTAACTATGAACTAAAATGCCCAACTCTTCAATTAACTAAAATTTAGCTCAAATATAACAAAATATTTGTAGATTCAACAAATTTATTTTTGCTATTCTTAACTTACAAATAAATATTTCGTAAAAAAATTTTGCTAGTTTGAGCCATTTTTTTCTGCAACGTAATTTTTAACTTATTTTCAGTAGTTTTAGCAAAAAATTTTACTAATTATTTTCTATCAGTGTAGTAAAAATAATAAGTGAAATTGTCTAAAAAACAATCTTTAAAAAGTTCTAGCAAAACCATTTTTCTTCATAATAATTTATTAAAATTGATAATTTTTATGTGTTTTTAATTAAATTGAATTTAGGCGTAGCTTTAATTTTATAATGACACATAAATTAGCCAAAAAGGTCATTGTCTTTTTACATTATAAATATGTATATACAAACAAAAAAACTTCTAGTCTTTTGTTTCATTTTAATGTGATGCCAATCAAAATTAGAATCTTTTCTTTATAAAGTGTAGAAGAGACATAGCTTCCGGCAGTACACATATGACCATTTCTTAAGCCGCCTTTTTTTCGTTCTGTGTGATTTGACGTGATTTTTTATGCGGGCGTTTTATATCATGTTAGCCATGACTTGTTTAAAGAAAACTGCCATCTTTTGCTATAGTAAATTGTTTATAGCAGAATAAAAATTAAAATGTTCTACGCATCCAAAAGAACACAGATACAAGATAATGAAATTAACACTAGACACGATGGATTAAAGCATGCAAAAGAAAACAAAGACAAATAATGAATTTGGGTAGATAAAGGTGGACCAAATGATGCCCTAAAAACAAAATTGTTTTCTTTTTTTGAAAATTTTAAAAAAATTGCAATGAAATCAAGGATGTATAAATCCCGTAAACGACTGATACATCATAACCGTAACCGATATATAAATCATACACACAGAGAAAAGTTTAGCAATTTGACAAACTGCTAAACTTTAATCACAATCGATTGAAATATCGTAACTAGTATATTTCAAAAACCTCAACCGTAACTAAAGTAGAGAAAAAAATTATTCCTGCACAAAAAACTTTAACCGTAATAGATATTCGTTTATGTTGCCATCCTTGGATGTAAACCGTAACCGCTTATATACTGATTAAAAACCAAAACAGTGACCAATTGAAATATCTTAACAATTATCTATCAAAATCTTTTACCGTAACGTTTTAAAAAATATTATTATACCGGTACGAAAACCATAACCCATATTCGTTTACGTTGCCATCTTTGAATGGATACTATAACCGGTGAAAAACTCTAACCACTGAAATACCTTTTCAAAATTTAATCACAATCGATTGAAATATCGTAACTGTTATATTTCAAAAACCTCAACCGTAACTAAAGTAAAGCAAAAAATTATTCCTGCACAAAAAGTTTAACAAATATTCGTTTTGGTTCGCATCCCTAATTCAAACAGACTTAAATTTATATAATTAAAATTTGAAAAACCGTAAACGCTAAAATACCTCAGCCGTTACCGATTTTCGTTTAGCTTGTCATCCTTAGAAGAAATTCGTTCTGTTTAAAAACCGCTAAAGTAACAATTCAATTTAAAAAAACGTAACCGATTTAAAACTATAAACCTTATTTGTCAAAAACTTTACCCGTAAGGGCAACTAAAACAAGTAATAAAATGTTGCCTTATCAAAAACCGTAACCGATATCCTTGATTTAAACAGATTTGCATTTCAATAATTAACTCATTAAGGACACGTCATAGAACCAATTTTTTGCAAATATATAGAAAAATGCTTTATTAAGAAGTTTTTGTAATATGTGTTGCCTTAAAGAGCCCCCTCTTGTGGAAATGTAAGCAACATTGATGGAAGCTATTTAAAAAAAAAAATTCAATTTTGCATAATTTTAAAGACAAATCTTGATTTAAAAATATTTGAAATTAAAATTTTTTTAAGTTAACCGATTTTGGAAAAATTTTATTTTTTTTGACCATTCATTAAAATTATGATATGGCAACCCTGACATTATAATTCTTATAAGTGTAATAGTTTTTTAATGAAATTAAAAAAAAATTATTTATGGCAACCCTGACATTATAATTCTTATAAGTGTAATAGTTTTTCAATGAAATTAAAAAAAAATTATTTAAGTTTTGAGTAAAAATAAATTTTTGGTTTATTTTTGAATGTTTCTATTCATTTACAAAATTTTGTAATTTATTTTGCCTAAAGCGCCCTGTATTTTCTGTAAAATATATTGCTAAGAATTTCTAAAACTTATTCGCTTAAACGTTTTACATTATTTTAACTAAAAAATTAATAAAGTATTAAACTAACTTAAAGGTCTTATTAAAATTTGTTAGCATTTTTAAAAGATTTTATTTAATTTTTCCCTACGTTTCGTTGGCTCTTTTCCAACATCATCAGGAAATTTATACTAAATGATTTATGCATTGGAATAGAAAATTCAGCATTCATCAAATTATATTTCTTGAAACTGTGTTAAGTTTTTGAAAAATAACGGTTTTGATATTTGCAATGGTAACGGTAACAGTTTTCAATTAAATTAAAGATTTTTGAGTAAAAAAAATTGTAAAATGTATTTTTCAAAATTTCAATTGAATCATAAGTATAATTAAAAGTATAAAAACGTGACTCAAATGTCGTATACAAATTTGTAAAAACTATTACAGATTTTATTTAATTTTTCCAACGTTTTTTAATAATTTATTTTTTATAATAATTTATTTAACTGTTTCCTAACGTTTTATTATTTTTCCCAACTTCATCAGGATATATTTATTAAACGATTTTTTCTTGTGAATCTAAGATCATTTTTCAAAAAACCGTGTTAGGGGGTTTGAACGGCTTTTAATTCAAATTGATATATTACCGGTTACGGTATCTTAAAAAAAAAGTAAAAAGTATGATTATTTATTAAAATTTTAAAACTTGAGAATTATATAAAAAAAGTGACCAAACTCTTGTTAAAATTTGCTTAAAATTTTAAAGATTTTTTTTAAATTGTTTTTTTTCCTACGTTTCGTTACCTTTTTTCCAACTTATCAGAAGATTTTTATTAAATCTGAATTGAACATCTTTCTTAGAATTGTGTTTGTCCATTATTGCCTCTATTTAGGAGTAATAATTTTTAAATTATTTTTTAACAACCTGTCTCTAAAGACAAATCTATTTTAGAGATCCTATAATTTTCGATAGAAAGACGATAAAGGAACGCTGTAAAAAGCATATTAAAACTGGTAAATAAGCATATAAGTTCGAGCAATTAGAGTTGCCAAATATAATTTTTTGAAATGCCTAAAAATACAGCATTTTTTAAAAAATTCTTAAAAATAGAACAACAAAAATAATAATTAATTTTTTCAAAGACACTTGCCTTATATAATTTTAGAAATCAAATTTTTTAAAAAATATTAACCTTTTAAGTGCGTTCAAGTTTGAATTTTAATCGATTACAGAATAATTTTTCCGGGAAACCGATCTAAAATAATTTGATAATATTCATTTAAAATTTGTTACTTGTACTTGAAAATTTTTCAAATAAAACTTTTAAAAAAGTGTTTCTTATGAAACAGCAATCCCAACGATCATTCGGTAAAAGTAGGGTATCCATAAACATCTATAAAAGTTAACATATTTTATTGTCTAGTATAAACTACAAAATAAAATTATGTATGCGTGATTTGACCAAGAGCTTGTAGGTACTTCTCTACTCCAACAGTCTTGGTGATTTTTATTGTATGATAATTTCATACAAATTGTGTTTATTTGCTAATCAAGAATCTTGTAGATATTCTTAACAGAATAATAAATTTTGTTGAAAGAAAAAAACAAAATATAAAAAATATAACTAAACAAAATGTTAACAGATTTTTTTATAATTATGAAAAAGGGAATAAATCATCGGCATTAAATTAAAAAAAAACAAGTCTAAACAAGTCTAAATTTTTAATAAAAAATAAATAATTTAGACATTTTAAAAACTATTTTTAACGTTTTTTGTTTTTGTTAAACTGTCATTCAACATAATATTAACCCTTTACTGCATGGCGTTACATATATGTGACCAATATTTTGACTGAATTCAGTGCTTGATATAAGTAACCAAGGCAAGTATTTTTTATTAAATACTATAAAGCAACATCTATAGTTTAATATCACACAGTTTGTATTAATAAAATAACGGTAAATTTGTGGATAGAGCCTTTTATGTGGCGAGAAAATTTCAAAAATTAAAGAAAATTGTGATTTCAAAAAAGCTACTTTTACAATTTTGAATATTGTGCGCCCCGGTAGGCTAGTTGTTAGCGTCTGGCTTATCAGTGAGGGGGTCGTGGGTTCGATTCCCACCAGAGGCACTGGTCTGTTTTCGCTACAACGCGCCGAAAGCCATAGTAGCTAGTGCTCGGTTAGGGTAATAGTATATAATTTGTAATTATATGATTATTAATTAATAAAATGAAATAAAAAAATAATTTTAAATAATTTAAATTTATAGGCAATAATAATTATTACACTCAGGGAACTTCTGCTTTAAAAATATTTAGTTGTTTGGTTTGTAATACAGTTTCTTTATTTTTAATGTAAATGTCAGCCATTTGTAGAACATATTTAATTTTTGCCTTGTCTTGTAGTTCATTTCAAAAAAACAAACCACATGAAATGACTGTTTTATGATTTTACATTTATTTTTTACAGTTGTTTTTTTTGTTATTAAAAAAAAATAAGAAACATAAATGTTTGTTTATTTTTTACTACCATGTGGTTCATTTTTACTACAATTGTTAGTAATTTTTGAACATTAAAAAACAAATGACAATGTTAGTTGAATTTACTGTAATGTAAGTTGTCCTTTCTTTAAGTGAAATTTCATTTGTTTTCAATTACAATTACAGTGGGGTTTACCTACATAGTATTCTAAGTTTACTTATAATTATAATTATTACTGCCTATTATTTATATGTAATTTTTAATGATAAATTATAAGTTAACCATCTAACCGGCAAGCCCGCCTCTAGGCGGGGTATTTAAAATTGGCCATAAGTTCGCCAAAAAAGCGTTTTATTATAAAATGTAAGCTACATATCGATAGAGAACGAAGTAAGCCACATATTTTGCGAAGTAATGTTTTCTGTACATGTCATGGTTTGGAAGCGAGAAAGCGTTATAGTTAAAATTTTCAGTAATTTCAAAAAATAAATATTTTGAAACAACCACATTTTTTAAAAGTCCTTAAAACACATTTCTGTTAACATGAAACCATTGATATTCCACACAAAGGAAAATTAAAGCTTAAACTTTTGGAAAATACTCTAAGTTTGTTCCAAGGACATACAAGACTTTAAAAGGATACATATAAAGGACATCATCTTATCTTGAAAACGAGTGGACGGATTTTTATGAAATTTGGCAGAAATATTATATTTGGTAACACTATCAAAGCTCCAAAGTTTCGTCAATATATGTATATTAAACTTAAGGTTCGTTTTCGCTCCATATCGCGTTTTTCGAAAAACGAAAATCGCCATATCTTTTTATCTAGAAGCTCAAAACGGCTAATTTTTGGACTGTTGTTATGTCTTTGTAAGAAGAATAGTTTATGCCTTAACTTTTTAAATTTTATAGGTTAGTTTTTGAGATAACCTCTAAACCTATATCGCCTAAAATAGGCAACAAAAAAAATTTCGCTAAAACAAAATATTATTTATTTCTCGTGCCGAACAAGTGGAATAAATTTCAGTCCAAAAAAGCTTAGGCCGGTTAGAGGGTTAATATTTTATTAACACAATGTAACAAGGTATTTAAAACAATTATAAGCTTTCCGACACACATAATATGGATTTTAAATATTCGCTATATTTTCGGTTATTGGATAATCCGAAATTTTGATCGTTGTTGGGGATTTTGCTAATAGAATCCTTAAGAGTAAAAACACCGAAAAACGCCAAAATAGGTGTTCACTTATTTTCAATTTATTATCAAAATATACAGCCTTCATTAAGATCTGACATTTTATGCAGTAAAGGGTTAAGCTTTTGTTTTAAAAACTTTCAATTTGTAGTAAATTTTAAAGTTCTCTTAAATTATTATAATTTTTTGTTTAATTGCTTTATTTTTTTTTTCTTTCTCACATTAAAATATTTTTAAGCATTTTTGTTTTCCATTTGACCTTGCTTTGTTTAAACTAATTTTGACTAATTTGTATTATAGTTTTATTTTAAATTTAATTCATACGCCTATTAAAAGTGTGGCATATTTTAAAGGTCCATTTTATGTGTAAAATTTAAGATACTAAATATATTTAACTGCTAAAAGAAAATAAATCATTAAAACTATAATATACAGTAAGGTCAGTTATGGGAAAAAGTAGGTGTTTTTTAACAAATATATTTTTGTTTAGTACAAAAAAAACTAAAAATATTAGTCAAGGTTATCATAGACAAGTAAATGGCTAAAACTTTTAGTATATGATATTAGTTTAATGCTAAAACTTGTTGGTTCTTTAAATTTTATTTTTGTAAACCTCAAATAATCGAACTGATTTTTTAAGACCTCACTTTACATTAATTGCCATTGCTTTAAAAAAAACAAATTAATTCAATTACCTTTTGTAGCATCTTCCACTTTATTACCCATAAGATCAGTTTACTAAGTACTCTTTTAAAAATCTTATTACCCAAAGCACTTAACATAAAATCAATAGAAAACAGTGGTAAGATTGTTTTTGTGGGAAAACATTTTAAACAAGAATTCTACTAAGTTATGTATATTAGAGTGATTCACATTGTATGGAGAAAAAAGTGTTTTTGTCCACCCTTTAAAATATACATTGGTTTGTAGTGTCCGACCAAAAACCTATATTTTGTCGGTTTTTGATATCTAGAGGCAATGATGACAAATTTTGGTATTAGAAACATGTTTGTTGAGCCGATTTAATTCGATTTTGTGTATAAAATTTTAGAGAAAAGCCGAAGTTTAGCTATAACTATTTTCAATTTGGCCGAACTTTCTGAGGCCGAACAGTGAATTCATTGCTTAACTACAGACTTTTCTTCAAATTTTCTTCAAACTCAAAATAGCATCTAATCAGCCCAATAAACATTTTTCCATCCGCCAAATTTGTCCATAATGCTTTAAAATACCGAATACAGACCAAATGCATTTTCTGGCCGAACTGTTCGGTCGGACACTTGACATAATCCAATGATTTTCTTCTACTTACACACAAGAAAATATTTCTTAAATTGCGCCAAGTAAACATTTTGTTGAATAAAAACACATAATCAATTACTTTTTTAATTGACTCAATTACTTTTTTAATTGACTCAATTAAAAAGTAATCAATATTTTAAATAATATTGATTACTTTAAATAAACAAAAATATTGATTACTTTTTAATTGAATCAATTAAAAAAGTAATTGATTATTTTTTTTATTCAACAAAATGTGTACTTGGCGCAATTTTTTTTTTTTGTGTTATATAGACTTTAAAGTCAATAAAATAAAATTGATGTCTGTGATAATTTATGACTTTCTGTAAACAATCCCACAATTCACAAAAATAACATTTCCGAAAATGTTTTTTACATTTTTTGCTGTCATATCTACATTTAAAGCAGGAATTGGAAGAGAATTAAACAGTAAATGAGCTATATGTTGGAGTATCTACAATCGCTTCCGCTACGTAATTGGAGACGTGCAATTTTTGCAACAGTGTAATGAGTAAGTTAAAAGCAGTTTCTTTGTTACTGCACAAAAAGTTTTATTTATATTCAAATTATTAATACTTAAATTATAATATGTTAAAATTTATTTTTTTCCCCCCAATATTTTATCTTAATTTTTCATCCCACTGTTAAAGACATTAAAACTCTGTTAAGTTTATTATAGCCTTAGGCAATGTTTTTACCTTACACTTTCTACTCCTGCTGCTTGACACATTAATAGACCATTTAGTAAAGTATTTAAATTAAGTTCTAGAATCACCACGCATCCACAAATTTCAGTTAAATGTGTTGGTGTTGAAATACCACTAAAATTTATGAGTGCGCAGTAGCAAAAACTTCTGACAAAGAAACTACACAGTGGTGTAACCCGCAGATCTTAATGAATCTTGGATATGTTGTTTTTGTTTTTTTTTGCATTTAACATGACGGTTTCAAGAAAATATATACAAATTGGGTATCAAAATGAGAAAGGTATTTCTGAGATTTATGCTATAGAATAAAAAAAATATCTTAAAAAGTTCTTAAACAAAAAAGTTTCGAATAAACTTTAAACCATTCATGGGACTAATTAATTGTATGGACTAATTAAAGAAGAAAGTGCTAAATCAGACATCGAACACAGAATTGGAAAGGCAAATAGTGCGTTCTTTCAGCTGCGGAACATTTGGAAATCCAATATAATATTCGTCAAAACTAAGATAAATATTTTCAAGTCAAATGTTCTATCACTATTGCTTAACAGCTGCGAAACCTGGCTGACAACAGTAGCACTGAACTGCAAACTGCAGGCCTTTACAAACCGTTGCTTGCGTTATATACTGAAAATTTGGTGGCCAAACGTCATAAGCAATGAAGAATTGTACAGAAAATGCCAAATTGATCCCATTCCCATTATTATAAAGAGAATAAAATGGAGTTCCTATGCTCCACAGGGAGGTTAAACGGAGATGAAGAAGAATTAATTGATGATTTCATTACAATTGCATTGATATCAATTGTAATGAAATTACATTTGTTTAATTAATGATAATGAATTTCATTAGTTTGATTTCATTGATTAATGGCAATAATTTTAAATTTCATTACCATTAGTAATGCATCAATTAAAGGAAACAAATTGCAATTGACAGATAAGATTTTCGAAAAACTTATAGTGAATATCGATGAAATCTGTGCTTCACAGGAGCTTTAAGTAACGCTCATAATACAAATAGGCTATATCCGGGAAAGATCCCGAGAGATTAAGTTTTTATGAAAAAGCCATAGGGTGTCCTAATTATTTGTTTACCCAAATACGTACGTGATAATACCAATTTAATCACTCTGACAATAAAATGAAACATTGGTCTAAACTGAAACGATATGGAATGAACCGGGGAACTAGTGGAATCGTAACACTTAACACATTTGAATTATCGAAACGTGGTACGTAGATTAAGTTTTGCAAAAATTTGGTCCGTTTTGCGATATTTCGCTTAGTTTTCGAGATACAAACCATTTTATAAAATGGAGATTTTTTGAAATGCTCAGTATCTCCGAAACTAAGCGAGATAGGGCAAAACGGATTAGTAAACTAATGAAAATTCAATGCTAATGAAAAAATCCCAGGAATGCTTTAAACCCATTTTTACCTCCTTAAAATTAGATTGCGCAAGGCATGTTTTATAGCAAATATTTTTACTTTTGTCTCAGCTATCCGCCTATCCAAGTTTCATTTAAAGCTGTGGGTTTCATCATTGTGAAGTTTCCTTGCAAAAATATAAGAATAAAATAAAAGCTAATTTACACTTAGCAAATTTATGACAAATAGTTGTAATAAATTTGTATAAACATTACAATGAAATATTGTGTAATGCTAATGATATGACTTTTAACAATGACATTTATAAATGTAACAATTATTTATACAATAAAAAAAAGAATCATCTTTTAAAATAATAAAATACGCTTAAAGCATAAATTTAATGGATTTTAATTTGTTAACACTCATGTTTGATGATATTTCATGTCTCGTGTTATGTCTGCTTATTTTGTGTTGCTGTATATGGATGATTAAACCCAGAAATGTTTTATGGTTTTAGATGACACATCATTAAGTATTTTATTTATAATATAAATAAATACAAAAATATACTCGTCGTAATGTCTTTAACGAAATATAAAATAATGATAAAATAAAAGACCAACCTCTAAGACAACCACGCCAATTTGGTGTTTAGCTGTCACTGCTGTTGCTGCTGCTCCACACGAGTACAAATGACCTTGATAGCATTTTTTGTCTTTAATTAAATATCATTTTGCCGTCATTTAAAAGCCACGTTAACACTTTATATGTGCTGTATATACGACTACAATATTAATAAAATTAAACAAAAAAAAAAATCAAATCAAACAAATAACAAAAGTAACAACAAGCTCAATTAAATAACAAACAAAAACAAAAATCTCCCAATTAATGATTTTTTTCATTTAAATAAATTTTATTTATTTAGGCAAGCATTGTAAAAAATCGATTTTTTTTTTAATTTTATACAATAGCAACATTAACAAGTTGGTACCTAATTATTGTTTTTTTTTTTTTTTTTTTTTTTTTGGAAAAGTGTTAAACCTAATTTTACAATCATTAAAAAAATATGTGATCAAGGTTTCTTTTTTTTTTAATTTTTTTTTTAAATTTGTTATAAAAAAAATCTTTAAAATAATACAGGGAAACAGATAGTATTTAAATTTTTAAGCGGAGTCTGAATGCTTTCGAAGAAAACATGGTAAATTCACCTATGAACGCCATAAAAAACCGATACTCGGCAGACAAAAAGTGAGATTTTGGTGCAAAAACCTGGAAATTTAATTTTAAGAATTTTTTAAATATGCGATTTTTTAGCTAACATGGAAACTACACAGTGGTGCATCCACAGATTTTAATAAAACTTGGATATTTCATTGAGGACAAAAAAATATAAAACAGGTATTTTTGTTTGGGTGCACAGGTCACACGTTTATGGGTTAAAAAGGGGTGGTCACCAATTACAAAATTTTTGTAAAAAAACTTGTCTAAAATTTAAGAAATTCAGTCCTTTTGTATGCAGTGTAAATGCTCTAGAGAAAACAAAAATGTTGATACTCATATTGGATATGCAGTGGCACAGGGTTGCCACTTGTTTGAAATATTTAAAATATGGTGTTTAAAAGCTTTTCGGGAAATTGCATGTTAAAGCTGAACGCTTACGAAAATTTAACAAAGCTCAGACTCACCTTCGATACAATTATATAAGCATTATTATATATTAATTGGAACTCAAACTGTTCACTTTGTGAACAAAAGGTACCGAACAATAGTACCAATTGTACCAACCCTAGCTGTTCTCAACAAAAATGTCATTTCGCCGTTGGCAATAATAATGCAGCTAATGTCAACAATAAATCATCAAAATCAACACAGAATTTTTCTACTCCTCATCCAGACAACATCCCTTATTTAAAGTTTAAAACCAATTGGTGAAAATTCATTAAAATTAATTTTAAAGTCAAGATTTATATTGCACCTTAAAAACTTATAAATCAAGTTAAAACTTAACTCTAAAGTTAAAACTAAAACCTAAATTTAAAAATAAGATTAAAAGTAAAAACTAAAATAAGTCACACTAATAGCTAAAGAAAAAAAAAACACCTAAATAATTAAATTGTTAACTTTAGTTTATACCCAAAAGTGCAAATTGTGAAATTTATTAATGTGAAGATAAATTACTCACCCAAAAAAAAAAAGAAAAGAAAACTGTTAAATACTAAACCCCTTATACAAAGCTAGGTTATGAACTCTAAAAACCCTAGGCTTAAAATTAAACCTAACCTAAAATAAAATACCCTTTATTTTAGAACGTTTAAAAACCCGCCATCTTTTTTATTTATATACATTTTTCCCTCGAAAAGATAGTACATGAGAGGCCTTCTTTGTATTCCCCTAACCCGTAATAATTCACAAACTAACAACAGCTTCCCATACAAATGTGTTATTCGAAAATTTGCACAATAGGGTTATAACTGTTTTTTGACAAAATGTTGTACAGATAATAAAAATCATTTTTTTTTAGGAAATTTTGGTGAAAAAACTCACGCACCAAATGCAATTTCTAAAACTTCCCTAGAATATATATTTTTTTGTTTTATGAATATTTTTTTATTTGTTTATCATAGACATTTTACTGTTAAGCTTTCATTTAACACTTAAATTGAATTCAATAAAATAATTAAAAAAAATTATACAAAATTTAGATTTTACAAATATTCTGCCAAAAAGTCAACTTTGGTTACTAATATTTCCATTAGAGGGCGTTTTAAGAGAAAATAAAAAAGTTTAGATATTATAACTTTCATGCGTCTATTTTCGTAGGCGTATTTTTTATTACAGATACAAGAGAAAAAAATGTTCTTCTCATATTCTCTCCCTACACTCAGGGAACGTCTGCTTTAAAAATATGTAGTTGTTTAGGTTGTAATACATTTTCTTTACTTTTAATGTAAATGTCAGTCATTTGTTGAACAAATTAAATTTTTTACTAACCATGTAGTTCATTTAAAAAAACAAACCACATCAAATGACTGTTTTATGATTTTACATTTATTTTTTACAGTTGTTTTTTGTTATTTAACAAATAAAAAAAGTAAATGTTTGTTTATTTTTTACTAACATGTGTTCATTTTTATTGCAATTGTGGTTAATTTTTTTAATATTTAAAAACAAATGAATTTACTTAAATGTAAGTCGTCCTTTCTTTAAGTGAAATCTCATTTGTTTTTAACTTCATTTGCAGTGGTCCTTACCTACGTAGTATTCCAAGTGTAGAAATAGTGTCTACAGTTGTTTGTTAAAAATATCGAAAATTACAAATGCAGTATTTTTTGTAGTTTGCTTAAGAAAAAGCTTTCAAAAAGATTGAAGTTAAAATATCTTTAATGTCACTTAAACAGAAATAACTATCATTTAGTAATTACAGAACTTTTTGTAAGTGAATTTTATATACATTATTTTCTTCTAAATAATAATATTGTTCCCTTGTGTAATTTGTGAATCATCATCTTCTGAACATCTTATTAAGGTTGTCATAAATTTAATTACTAAAGAATTTTTTTTTTACCAATCATCAATCAAAGCAAACAAAATGTAGGTGAATTTTTATTATGTTCATAAAACGTTTACAAATTTAATCTATCAAGGAAGGTTGGTCCATTTTTTATATTCTTTAGATCATAAATATTGCGTTATCGCAATGTTTTGAATTTAAACACGTAATTTTCAATAGTTTTTGAAATTGTGGGTGTTAATGTTTTATTATAATTAATAAATATATAGCATGTAAAACGTGATTTTTAGTTAACGTTGTTTTTTAAAATTACAAAAACAAAAAAAATGTTTAAAAAAAAATTATAATTTATTGTTTGCATTCCGAGGTAATCACGTAAAATATTTTCTTACAGAAGAAGTGTGGTTAAGCAAAACCGGAAAAGAATCTTATAAATTCTGGAGGGGAGGAAATTTGATAAATTAAGAATTAAATCTAAAAGCGGTAACAAAATTTTAAAAATTTTGCTAGAAGACAAGTTAAATAAACAAAAAATTTAAACATTTCAAAAGTGTTTCAATTTTTGTATTAAACATACAAAAAATGTTTTTTCGAACTCTATATTTTCATATATTTAGTTACAATATTGTTCTACCTCAAGTCCAAAATTTAATATGATATTGTCATATTAGATCTTAGTTGTTGCTTTTTAAAAAGTCAGATAATTTCCCAATTTGAAAGACAATACAATTGTTTCATAGGCATCAACCTAATCTTCAGTTATTCGGAAAATAAATCGATAATTGTCTTAACTCAAACAGAGACATTACATGCATTAGATAAAATCTACTTTATGAGAATTTTGTCTCTCTTAGGCCACGTTTTTGGGATGTCAGGTAAACTTGGTTTAGTTAAACCGGTAACGAATTTTGTCTGCTATTTCCAAGTTCATAAACAAACATTTTTCGGAACCACTTCATCTTGTTTGGAATTTTGGCCTTCATCACAATAAAACAAAATAAGCCGCATTTCAGAAGCAGAATTAAATTTAAAAACTTCTTTAATCTAAGTTTATAGATAATCTACATCCTAAAAACTCGGCCTTAGTGTATAAACTGGATGATTTGGTAAACCTAATCTTTAAATCAAAACTATTTGAAAAGCAATTATTTTTACATATCAATATACTTTTATATCATTATATGTAGTATGTGTGTTTGTTGTATTATAAAAACTACATTTATAACATATTAGAAAATTGTATGTAAAAATTGTTGTTTGTTAAATAGATTTGATTCTATGGTTAGGTTTTCCAATCAGCCAGTTTATAAAGTTGATTGTGTCTGCTTTATGTGATGTCTCGTTTAGAGTTAAGCCTATTATCCTTTTCTTTTGCGGACAACTGAAGATTAGGGTGATTACTATGATACATTTGTATTCTGAAATTTATCAAACTTTTTGAAAAACAACACATAAAATCTAATAATGACAATATTATATTGGGTTTTGGACTTGATGTCGAACATTATTTTAACTAAATATATGAGAATATAGTAAGTCCGCAAACATTTTTTTTTTTATTTTTAATACAAAAATTAAAACATTTTTTAATTTTAATATTTTTTAAAAAAACTTATACAAATTGAAAATATATTTCTTTTTTGCGGGAAATTTATTTTCCAGTTTTGATATTTATCAATTTTACTTTAATAATTTCCTTGTTTTAACTTTTAATTCATATTTCTTATCCCTTGACATCATCTTCAAAGTGTTGACTTGTCATTTATAATTTATTTTGTTGAAATCTTGAAATTAACAACTTTTTTTCCTCTTCATTTTTGAGTTAAAAAAATAGCAATTTATTAACATCTAAAGTTTTTTTTTTTTGACAATCGATAAATCTGTCACTTAAATAACAGCAAATGATCTTTTATGTCTAACGTTCGTTCGTTTTTTTTGTCAATTTTTTTGTTTTTTTTTTGGTGAAGGGATCATTTTCATCATGTTCAGTTGCAAAATGAAGATGGCTTGATTATATAAAATTCAAAATAATGCTACAACAAAAAACTATTCCATACTAATGTTAAGTACCCTGTCTACAATGTGAAGTGATAAAATGTCGTTTAGTAGATTTATGTGTGATTAGGTCACGACAAAATGCAATTTTATTACATTTTCCTTTTAACAATTTATTTTTCTTTTTGGATTTTCGTTAAACACTCACACATACTGGAGAGGATTATAAATGTACAGACCTGGGCGATGTCAATTACATTTTGCAATCATTCACATGTGAAATTTTTCTATATCATAAATTCTATATCATAATTAGAACGCTTCAAACGCTTCCTTGAAAAATTTTCAATTTTGTCAATACCAGACATGGGACATAATAACAATATTTGGGTATCTAATTACATCTAATTGACCTGTAATTAAATAACAATAATAAGAAACATTTTACAAATTTTTCAAGGAAGCGTTTAATCTCACAAGTGTGAGCATATCCAGCAAAAACATGGTAATGACAGATCATTACCGTATAGCAAATGATTAACTCTATTGAATACAATATTAACATCTGCTGTATAATATATTGCTAAAAATAATCCAGTAAGAATTTGAATAATTAAACATAATCCTAATAATGATCCAAAATTTCATTATGAAGAAATATTAATAGGGGCAGGTAAATCGACTTTGCTGTTTTTTTTTTTTTTTATTAATAAATAATCATATAATTACAAATTATATACTATTACCATAACCGAGCCCTAGCTACTATGGCCTTCGGCGCGTTGTAGCGAAAACAGACCAGTGCCTCTGGTGGGAATCGAACCCACGACCCCCGCAATGATAAGCCAGCACGCTACCAACTAACCTACCGGGGAGCACAACTGATGTTTTTAAAATGTTATTGGTATTTCACAAATGTCATTTTTAAAAATTTATTCCTTCAATATTTTTGATGATGCTAAATTCGTCGCGAACAGTCAAGCGTTATTGCTCGGTTTTGCCTAGATTAATGGACATTTTTCCGAACATTTTTGTATTAAAAGCAAGAAAAGTTAAATTGATGAAATTTAGGTATATTTTTCAGTATATCAAGCCTTTAGAAATATTTTAATGTGGACAAATTTTTTCCGAAGTACATTGAAGAATTACAATTTTTAAGGACATTTTTAAAATTTTTGATTTTGAAAAATTATAATTAATATTGTTTTTAAAGCAGAGGATATCACCTTTCATTTGATATAAGTTATACCATGAGTAGAAGTATTTTAATATTTTTTTTTGGAAATGAAAATGAAAATTATTCAAGTTCGAGGAATAGGATATTGTCCTAACAAATAATCTATAGGAGTTTTTGTTTTCAAATTTATTATTTGACCCTTTCAGAAATGTGTTGATAGATCTATTTCGGGAATTTTCTAGGTTCCCATCATCAGAACACGTTTTCATTGCACAATTCAAGGTCGAAAAAAATATAATTTTTATTGTTTAATAAAAATGATATCAAACTTTTTTCAAAAAATTTAAACTCCAAAGTCCGTTTAAAATTAATTTTGAAGTGATGGCGAAAAAAAGTATTGATTTCATATATTTTCATTCTAATAAGTATTGTATTAATTTGTTTTAAAAATTTTTACAATTAAATTTTTCGAGCTAAAGTTATCTAAATTTTTTTTTAAACATTTTTTAAACAAAAATAGATTAAAAGTAACGACTTAATTTGTAACTCGTTGATAAACACGTATTCTATCATTATGAGTAACCACTTATAACTTATGTAAAAGTAACCACTTATCCTTTCACTATGAGTAATCAATCTCACTATTCTAACTTTTTTCGTATGCGAGATGGTAATGACCACCCAGGAGTTTTGGGACATCGTTAACAAAAGTAATTAAACTTTTAAATATTGTAAAATTGTGCTCTACTTACATGCTCAATGTCTGTTTTTGCTGGGTAGGTCCGAAATTATTAATGATGTGGAAAAATTTCACAAGTAAATGAATGCAATTAAGTAATTGACATCGCCCAGGTCTGTAAATAGATATATGGCAAAAGTAGGAAAATTAATGGTTACAGATTAAGAAAAATAAGAAAATATATAGTTTAGTAGTCATTTATTAAGGAATTAAGCTAAAAGTTATTATTAAAGGTAAAAAATGCTACAATGAATGCAGGCAAAAATGGCATTAATAGTCGTAGTAACAAACAAATGACAAATTAAGAATGTTAAAGCAAAAATTATAATTCATATAAAACGTGACCAATTATTTTAAAAGTTGGTTGAATTGGTGGAGGGCTAAGCGACTTTTTTAAGTTTTAAATTGTTTTAAATTGTTTTAAATTTTCTTTTGAATAGAAGATAATTTGTAAATGAGAAAAAAAAAATTTATTCATAGTTTTTACAAGAGATCCGCTAAAATTTATAATCAAGTGCAACTTACTCACTAAAATTTAATTCTGTTCTGTTCCTTACGTTAAAAGGGGAAAAAGGAGTTTAATTTAAAACTTTCTATATTTTCTGGCAAAAATTTCTTTTTATTTGAAATTTTATTAAAAATCTTAAATTTCATTTATTTTGTTACATGAAAACCAAAAAGAAAAATTTATTTATATATATATTTTTTTTTTAAATTCTTAAATCAATTTATTTTGTTAATAAAGAGCCATAGGACATAAAAGAGCTTAGTTTTAAATCGTCTATATTTTTAAAATTCATACACAATTTTAATCAAAATTTGTTTTTAATAAGAAATTTAATTAAAAATTTCTAAATCGATTTATTTTGTTAACTAAGGTCATCTGACGAGTCCCAGGAGGGGGACGAAACTGCGGCAGTCTGGTGTATCCCTTGTGTCCGTAAATTTTTTCAATAAAAATATTTTTCTTCTTCTTCTTCTTCCTGTAAAGAGACTAACTAAAGTCATCTATATTTTTGAACAAAAATTAAATTTTTTAAATTTTATTTAAAAAATTTTTACATCGAATAATATTTTTATTTACAGTCTCAAATTGATTCGGTTGCTGCAACCTGGTAAATTCGGTTTTTAAATCAGAATTTAGTTGTCACAACTAAATTCGGTTGCCACAACCCATAATTCGGTTTGCAGCAATCGAATTCAGTTGTGGCAACTGAATCGATTCGGTTGGCAAAATATGGGTTGACACCACCGAATTTGTTACATGAGTGTAATTGTCGTAGGACAAAAAGCAGCTTAATCGCTTACTGCATGAAATTCCAGATCTTAATGAAAGTTGTATATTTTGATAGTATATAATTTTTCAAAATCTGACCGATTTGACGATGAATTTTTTATATACACAAAGTCTAAAATGTTACAAAATTTGTTTCGTTTTCATTCCATATATAAATAATGGATAGTTTTTAATAAAAAACTACTAAACTTATAAATTAAGTCAATTAAGTTATATCGTCAGGGTTGCCATATGACAATTTTAGAAACGGTCAAAAAACCACGATATTTTTCCAAAAAATTAAAAAAATTGGTTAAATAAGTTTTTAATATATTTTTGAATAAAAAATTTGTTCCCAAATTATACAAAATTTAATTTTTTTGCAAACTAAAGCCCTTAGGTCAAAAAAGCTTACTATCAAATTGACAATATTTTTGGTCAAAAATTAAATTTGACATCATTATTATTTCCGATCAAAAATGATTTTTTAAGAATTTTTTTTAAAAATTTGTAAATCGATTTTTTTCGTAACTAAGCTTAATTTTAAATCTTGTATATTTTCGCTCAAATATTAATTTTTATTTGAAATCATTTAAATTTTTCATAAATGGATTTTTTTTTTTTATAAAATATTATTAAAAATTTTGCATTCGACTTATTTTGTAAAATAAAGCCCGTAGGTCAAAAAAGCTTAATATCAAACTGACAATATTTTCGATCAGAAATGTAATTTGAAGCCATTATTATTTCCGATCAAAATGATTTTTTTCAGCATTATATTAATTATTATTATTTTATTTTATTAAAAATTTGTAAATCGATTTATTTTGCTAACTAAGACAAAATAATCTAAATTTGAAATCATCTATATTTTTAATCAAAAATGGATTTTTACACAGAAAAAATTATCAACCTAAATATCTAATTAAAGATTTGATTTGAATTTGTTTTTTTTTCTAAACAAATATTTAATTAATTCAATAAACATTTTTATTGACTTTTAAATATATAAATACATACATACACTGTATGCATAAATAGAAAAAATACCAAATATATTTGAAGTTAAAAAACAAAACAAGCACGTACACAAACAGACTCAGCATTGCAAAAAACACGCATACCAACGTATAGATCACACTTTTTTTGTGAGTATCATATTTTTTTTTGTAGAAGTTATTTATAACTTTTTTCTCCTTCTTAATTTAAATAAAAGGTTAAATTGATAGTTTCATTGCCGTGATAGGTGCAAATCAATTAAATATTAATTGATTCAATCAATTTTTTAATTGAAATCCGTTTTTAGTTTTTTCTGCTTATATGAAATTTTGTTTAGTAGATTAATTTCTTACTTTGAATTAACTAAAATTTAGCTCAAATATAACATAATTTTTGTAGATCCAATAGTTTTTTTTTTTTGCTGGTCTTATCTTACTAATATCTAGGAAAAAAAAACTGATAGTTTTGACAGTTTTTTCCGGCAACGAAATTTTGAACTAATTTTTAGTAGTTTTAGCCAAAATGTCTACTAATTTTGGTTAACAAATACTCTCAGAAAATTTTTGAAATTACTTCATGACAGTTATTTGTGTAGTTATACGGCTGTAGCTATTTCGACTGCAATTACAGCCGTTTTACTTCGGAAAAACAAATTTCAATGTTTATTGCAGTTGTTTTTTTTTTAACAGAATACGAAAAATACTGAATTTTAGTTACTTTTGCTTTATGTAGTTATTTCGAGTTCTTTAACTCACTAATAAGGCGAGTCTCCCGTGGGTTCTCTCCGATCTTATTCAGATATGTGATAGAGCAGTAATAAGTAATAAGGGACACGTGTTTTTTTAGCGGCCCCATCTTATGTTTAAGTTGTAAAAGTTGGGGTCAAAAATTACCCCATTTTTCGTTGTTTTGTTTTATTTCATATTGTTTCATATAAACATTTTTTTTTTTAGGAATTATAGTTTGTTTTAGCTAAAATTTATGTATAATAATGCCTATTTTATTTAATCCAGGATTGTCTAAGCTTTTTCTGATGTTCGTATTTTATACGACTTTTACCGAGTGGCTTTTTCATCAAACTATAATGGTCCGCCATCTAACGTTTTTTTTTCAACTAGTGCTTATTTCGAGAATGGTAACACTTAGCTCATGTCTGATTTGACAGATAATTAGTTCTATCCTTCCGCTGAACGAATATGGTTGTGTATACGCTTGAACAATGCTGGGAAATATTGCGACATTACTTTGAAAATCATGGTAATGTTGCAGAATGTGTGAGCACGGAGTGGCCGTTACAGTCAATGGCGATCGTTATCGGGCCATGTTGAACGAATTTTTGTTCACAAAAATTGAAGAGGAGGATATTGGCAACATTTGGCTTCAACAGGACGGCGCTACGTGCCACACAGCCGAAGCTACACTCGATGTTTTGCGCCCTGTTTTTGAAGATCGCATTATCAGCCGCAGAGCTGATGTCGTTGGGCCACCTCGGAGCTGCGATTTGACACCGTTGGACTATTATTTGTGGGGTGCCGTCAAAGATAAGTGTTACGCCAACAAGCCAGAGACAATTGACGCTTTAAAGGACAATATTCGTGAAGCCATTGGTGAAATACAGCTGCACACAATCGATAATATGCTTAAAAATTGGACCGATCGTGTAGGCTACTGCATGGCCAGCCGAGGCAGCCATTTGAATGAAATTATTTTCCATTATTAACCGGAAGGATTGTACTTTCAAATAAAAAAAGAAATTTGAGAAAATATTCAGTAGTTTTTTTTTATAGCATTTTCAAAAAAAAAAAGTTATTTGGCGGACCCTTTATTATAAATATTAAAAATAAATGGCAACCCTAAGTTACTGTAAAGATATATAAGCAGTTGATTTGACCTACATAATTTTCTGAGACTCGATTATAATTTTTTCTGTGTAATTTTATTAATCATTCAAATAAAATTTGTTTAAATTTTTCAAAAGCAACAAATAAAATCTAATATGACAATATAATATTAGATTTTTGGACTTGAGGTAGAACAATATTCTAACTAAATATATAAAAATATAAAAGCCCGAAAGAAAAAAACATTTTTTTTTTGTATTTTTAATACAAAATTTAAAACATTTTTGAATTTGCTTATATATTTAATCACACTTTTACTATATCAAATAAAATTCAGTTGGTTGCATTTTACATATATCATAATATTCTGAAAGTGATCTGTTTTGCTCTAACATATTTTCTTGTGTGTTTGTTTTGTTTTGTTTTTGAATACAAGTTCATAACGTTATAACGTAAGTTGTTACGTTATAACCAAAACCTCTCTTTTTGAAACAAAAACTCTCGCAAGTTTGCTTTTTATTAAAGTTAAACTCTTTTTTATGCATTTGCTTTTAGTGTTTATTTCGGTTTCTACTTGTTAAAGACATTTGGTCTTTTGGCTTACGGTTGTAAACCACCTTGAGTTAGTCTATCGTGATACGCGTATATGAGACGTAGTTCGGGTAACTATAACGGTTGGTTAAACGTTAATTTGTATTTAAATATTTGGAGCTGAAATAAAAAAAAAATCATACAATATTTGGTGACATATGTACGTGCGTTTTGGGAGAATGAAAATTAAAAGAAAAAATTAAAAAAAAAAAATAAAAATTTGAATTTAATGGTTATAAACAACTAATGCATTGATTATAAATTTTTGGTGTTTTAATATCCGAAAAAAATTGATGTGTAATGTTTTTTTAAATTTAAATGCAAACAACGTATATTTGCATTTTTGTTTTCATATAAACAGACGTAACACCAACGCTATTATACGGCTTTATACATACTAACATATAAAAAAGTTTAAATTTATTTGTAAAATTGAATATAAATTTTATATATGATTGTGTGTTAATATACCACCACTACATATTAATGTGCGTCTATGTTAATACAAAAGCCAAATATGCATAAACATGCAATTTTGTTAGCTTTTACTTAAAGTTTTCCATATAAACAATATATTTTTTTGGTTAATAAAAATTTTCTAACTAATAATTTTTTTAAAGAAAAAAATATGATTTTTTTTTTTTTAAAGCCAATAACTCATATAATTTTTGAGTAACCAAATATAATAGCATAAACAAAGCTATTAATTGCAATTTTGCATTCAAGCGTATAATACTAAAAATACAATATATTTTGCAATTCAAAAAACAAAAAAAAAATAATTAAAAATTATAAAACTAATACTAAAAACCAAGTTTGTGTCTTAAGTCTTTAGTATTTTTGGTTTTAGAAAGGATTAACAAATTTAAGTGGTTATAAAAAAGTGCATAATTATAAATGTAGAATAATTTAAAATAAATCACGCCAACTATTTGAAATGTATTATAAAATAAATACTTAAATAAATAATATGTTATAAAAAACAACAGATGTTAAGTGGATTTATAAAAATTAAATACAAAATACAGCAGCAAAAAACGATTGGTGAATATTTTTTAGCTTAAAAAACAGCAATTTATAATGAAATCGTTAAAATCTTGTTTTAAAAAATAATTTGTTAAAATATATAAGTGAACAAATTAACACTTAAAATAACTGCAAGTAAATTTTTAGAATTTATTTATATTAAAATTTTTATTATTTAAGTAAACTTTAATATACAAAAAAAAAAACATCATTTTTAAAATGAAGCAGAAAACAACATTAAGCTAAATAGAATTAACTTGGGAAACAAATTAATAAAGGAATTATTCCCGCACGAACACGCTGATATTAATGAACTTTGGCAACGTTTTAGAAGAGCTGCACAAGCCCTTTTAAAGAATAGGGTTAAATTAATTTGTTTTTATATGAAAACTTTTATTTGATTTCAAATTTGTCTAGGGTCGGGATACCTTCCTTGAAAGCGAATTAATGAGCTGGCTTAGGAATTTTCAATTTCCTTGCTTTAGTGGCACAGTCCGCCAAGGGTCTGAATTTCCCCCTTCATGAAACTCTTATTGGGAATTTAAAAAACTCCCGCCTAAGCACAATTGTACACACAGAGAAAAAGTTAGCTATTTGCCAACTAAAATTCGATTACTCAGACTTAAAATCGGTTATTAGGAATTTCAGTCGGTTGGTGCCTATCAACATTATTCTTCACAACAAATTTCGGTTCATTCAACTGCATTTTAGTTGCAACACCCAAACTATTCTGAAATCTAATGTAAATATCGTTGCACTAACTGAGTTTATAAGTTGTTGCCATTAAAATACACTTTTCAATTCGGCTGGTACTTTACCAAATTCCAAGATTATCGCTTTAGCGGTTTGGCTAGGCCGCCAAGGGAAGACTTCCCCCCCCCCCCCCACCCCCACCCCACCCGTGCTCCCTTCCCGTGAAAATTTCTTAATATCCCATCTAAGCGGATGTCAACGCTGGATTAGGGAACCACATACCAATATTTAGGGTTTCGCTTTAACGGCTTAGTCAGGCCATTAAGAGGGTGACTTTTACCTTTTGAACCCCTATTTTTATCACGTACATGTCCCAACACTGTATTAGGAACCCACCCAAGTGCCCCTTCCCGTAGGAATTTCCAAATATCCCGTCGATAAGGATTGCAATGCGGGATTAATTATCTACATACCAATATTCAAGTTTTTTCGCTTTTTTAGTTTAGTCAGGCCATTAATTAGTGACTTTTCTATTTTCTCTTATTTTTACTACGTTCAGGGCCAGAAATCCAAAAAAGTATCATATAAGTGGGTTAGGTCATATTCGAAATGATCATATTAATGGGTAAGGTCATATTCAGAGAAACATATATTTAAAATTTCAAATTTCTAGTCAATAGGGTTTGAGCACCCCCTTTTCCTCCTTTTAAACCCATTTTTTACTAAGTTCATGCCCAGAAATTCAAAATGATCATTTTATTGGGTAAGATCGTATTCAATGAACCTATATTTTATTTTACGGGGTGTGCTGTACAGATCTAGTTTTGGTAAGTTTTCGATATACGGACGATTTTGTAAAATTTTCATTTTTTAAAAATAGGAAATAGGGCAAAGCAGACACATTTCTTATAAAACAGCCACTGGGTGACTTTGGCGGATCCAATATGGCGGGAAAATCCGATCTGAAAGTAACTTCGTGTTGACCTTGGGTTTACGGTATCTTAGTTTGATTCCACAATTAGATTTTAGAAATTCAAAATGGCGGATTAAATAAATTCACATTACAACTTTTTGCCCAAAAGTCTTTCGCTTAGTCAAGTTGTCTGATTCTCATTTTGCAATTACATTTTAGTAATTAGAAATGTGTGACGAAATAACGCCACAGAAGTTAGTCACAATTTGCTTTTGTGTTTAAAAATCTTTACCCAAAGGGTTAGTTAGCTGAAATAGCGAGTTTGAGGTTTTAGGGGTGGTAAATGTTAAAATCGATTCCGTATTTAGAATTTTAAAATTCATAATGGTGGACCAGATACCTCACACAAAGTCACTAAAAGTGTTAAATATTTAGCCAAAAATACGTTAAGTTTACGAATTTTACCACAGATTTGAATTCAAAGACTCTTAAAAACCATTGAGTAGAATTTCAATATTAACATTTCGCTGCCATCTTATCTCATCGTAGTAAGCAAAAGGTAAATTGCAAAAAATCGGTTTTTTTTACTACTACAATGTCCCAAATTTTAAAAAAAATATTTTTTTCAAGTTTGATATAATTTTTATTAAAAATAAAAATTATGTTTTTTTCGACCTTTAATTGTGCAATGAAAATGAAAATTATTCAAGTTCGAGGCCATACTCTATATTTCTTTATTAGGATATTGTCCTAACAAATAATCTATAGAGTTTTTTGTTTTCAAATTTATTATTTGACCCTTTTTTATTACGTTTTTTAGTAATTACAACTGCCCAGTATAAGATTCAACTTGACATAAATAAAATTCGAATCTTGCAAAATTAGTTCAAAAAATGTCAAAAAAGTACGTACACTTTTACATAATATTTTAATAGTTTTTTTGACTTTGGGACTGCGTCAATCGAACAGCAGTATTTGTTAATTTTTTGTTAATCATTAAAAGTAGATTGCAGAAATGTTTCATTTTTGAAAACCTGTTGCTTAATATAAAATTGGCAATCTCTCAAATCTATACTACTATGGAGTCTAATTGATCAGCGCCTGATGTATGATGGCCCTTCCTTGAAATTTAAGCTTGAAGTTACATTAATTATGGCTGTTTGAATCATGGCAATCCGATAAGCCAGTAAGAAATGGTTGAATTATTTTTAAAATATTTGTGGCTTGGCATATTTTCATCCCCAAAAATTATTAAAAGAATAGACAATTCAACTGAAGATTTTTTTTAATGAAATTGAAAATTATTCAAGTTCGAGGCCATATTCTATATTTCTTTATCAGGATATTGTCCTAACAAATAATCTATAGAGTTTTTGTTTTCAAATTTATTCTTTGACCCTTTCAGGAATGTGTTAATAGATCTATTTCGGAAATTTTCTAGGTTCCCATCATGAGAACACGTTTTTAAAGCGGTAACAATCCCATGCCAAACATCAAACATTCATATAAACTAGTTTACTCACTACATGAGAACTAATATATGAGCTTGAAGTTAAAGATTATAACCATTGATCAAAAAACAAATTGAAAACTTGTTTGTTATGTGCAAGGTACCACCTCTGGATAATTGAATAATTTTCATTTTCATTGCACAATTAAAGGTGGAAAAAAACATCATTTTTATTTTTTAATAAAAATTATATCAAACTTAAGATTTTTTTTTTTCTTTTTATTTTTGGTATTGAAAATTTCTTGTCAGTCGATTTATGCTGAAAATTCTCACTATGTACAATTGGAAAGATCTGTTAACTTTTGAATTGAAATTTTCCGGTTGCAGTAAAAGTAATAAATAAACACTTTTCATAAGTTTATGAACCCTTTGAAATAAAATCTACATTAATTTCATTTGCTTTTATTAACTATTTTTCAACAATTAACTTTCAATAACTTAATTGTTAGCCATTTAAGTCATAGAATAGAATGTTTCATTAATAATGATATAATGGACCAATAACTTTTAAATTGATTGTTAGAAAACCTTGCTTTTGTCAATGAAATAGTTTAGCAAAAGCAAAAAAAAAAAAAAAATAAGAAACACAATAAATCAAGTTCGTTTCTTAAGTCTTTTGTTTGATTTCTATAAAATACTTTAATGACAAATACAAAAATATAGATTTGTTTTTTTTAATAATACAAATTTTGTTTAATTATAAATCACATTACAATGGGTAAACGTATTTTCTGTAAAACAACAAAAACAAAACCTAACTTATGACCTTTAATATATAAAACGCGCTTTAGTGGTAAAACAAGTGGAAACAAATTAAAAAATATACACAGCAACAATATAAATTATAAAACATTAAACGAAATAACCAATAAGCTTTTAGAAAATGTTTTTTTTTTATATTTTTTCTAGTTTGTTGAAGAAAAAAATATTAAATGATATAAATGCCAATAAGTAATAACAAACAACTAAAAAATATTCGCATAAAAAAGTAACTAAAAACAAAATTATAAAAAAATAATGAATGGGTAAATTTAAAAAAAAAATAAGTATTTAAAAAGCAGAAAAATATCAAGGTGAATTACAAAAAAAAAAAAAATGAGAAAAGAAAAGCAATAAAAAGCATTTATTTTTAATAAAAACCGAAAATTACAAAAAAAGTTTTTGTAATTTTAAAGTTTTTTTATATTAATAAAATATAAAACAAACATAAATTAAATATTTTTAAAATTTTTTTTTTTGTTTCAATTTTAGTAAATAAAACTTTTTATTTAAAAAATATTTGAAAAAAATTTAAATAAAACGTCTTATTTTTTTTATATAAAACTGGTTAAATTTGTTTTTTTTTTAAATTAAATTTTTTCGTTTAATAAATTTTTTAATTTTGAATGTTGTCTTTAAATTATCAACACAACACAAACACAAAATTGTGCTAAAACTTGTCTTTTTTTCTTAATTTTTAAAGTTAAACATTGTGTTTTTTTGGGGGGGTTTAAAATTTTAATAATGACTTTACCGGCTTTAAAACAACCACCACAACGTTATCGCAGTCCAAGTAGTTGTTGGTATTTTAAAATTTTCAACATTTATATGGCCGCCATGCTGCCTGTCGTTGTGCCGCTTTTGCTGATGATGATGAGTAGTTACGTTAACGCACAAGGTGAGTAGCTTTTACACTTGTTTGTTTATTGTTGTTGTCGTTGTTTGGAAGATATGTTTAAACAAAAACAACCACAAATTTTAATTTAAAAAATATCTTGAAATCTTTTTGGTATTTTTTTTTATTAAGAAGAGAACATTTAGTCATTCAGTTTTGAATGAGTTTATGGGAATTTTTTTTTTATGAAGATAATGCAAGTTTTTAAAAATAATCTGTATTCGTCAGAATTTTAAGGAATCACCCATTATAATTATTTTATGTTTATATAACGCTTATAAGTTGACATAACACGGTTTTTAATATATGTGAAGTCATCAACCTTTTTTTTTGTATTTGCTAAAGATTTTTATTTTATTTTGCAAATAAAAAAAAAAAGTGTAAACATTTCTCATCCTTTTAAAGTTATATCACACTTTTGAGCAGAAGATAAGTAAACTGCTTAAGGGAAGTAGGCCAGGAGGAATAAAAATACGTTATTTTTAATATGCAATAAAATGTGATTCTATTTTTAAGTTTTTAATCTGCTAAAAATGCAAATTTTAATGAGTATCGTAAGTTTACGATATTAAGAAAGTTTATGGCCTTTTGCAATTAAATTTTATAACAAACTTTAACCAAAATGTCCTTATATTATGGTATATCGTAATAAATTTTTGGTAAATTCTTGATTGTTATTAAAATAAAGGGTCCGCCATCTAACGTTTTTTTCAACTAGTGCTTATTTCGTGAATGGTAACACTTAGCTCATGTCTGATTTGATAGATAATTAGTTTTATCCTTCCGCTAAACGAATATGGTTGTGTATACGCTTGAACAACGCTGGGAAATATTGCGACATTACTTTGAAAATCATGGTAATGTTGCAGAATGTGTGCCGATACACCCAAGACGAGTCACTGTTTGGTGCGGATTTTGGTCCAGAGGCATAATTGGGCCATTTTTCTTCGAAAATGAGCAAGGAGTGGCCGTTACAGTCAATGGCGATCGTTATCGGGCCATGTTGAACGAATTTTTGTTCACAAAAATTGAAGAGGAGGAAATACAGCTGCACACAATCGATAATGTGCTTAAAAATTGGACCGATCGTGTAGGCTACTGCATGGCCAGCCGAGGCAGCCATTTGAATGAAATTATTTTCCATTATTAACCGGAAGGATTGTACTTTCAAATAAAAAAAGAAATTTGAGAAAATATTCAGTAGTTTTTTTTTATAGCATTTTCAAAAACAAAAGTTATTTGGCGGACCCTTTACAACATGAATAAAAACTAGTGTTTTTGATCAAGTTATTATTATGTCGAATTTTTTATGAATATCGTAAATTTACGATATAAACAATACATACCATAAAATATATATTTTTTAGAAATTAATAGTTTTTTTAATTAAAAAAAATATATCGTCCATTCCATGAGCCAACGTTCAAAAACGGTAATTTTTTTTACCTCCAGCCCTTTGATTTTGTCAAAATTTGGATATCTATTACTCTCTATGGTTTTCAGTTCCTTAAAATTGTGTAAACTCGCGTTTTTATTCCCGTTTTTAATTTTATAAAAAATCAAAAAAATTCTAAAAAAGTAAACTTTGAAGAAAATCTATTTTTCTCAAAGTAGATGGATTTTTTCAAAGATTTAAAAAGCATATGAAAGATAAAATTGTCTTATTTACAATTTGTAATTAAAAAAGATTAATTTCTTGTAAAAACTTATTCATAATGCAAATGAATATTTTTGATTGCATTTTGCATTATTTCCCCCCTTCGATTTTTAAAACCTTATCATTTTTGTAAATTTTATAATTTTGTTAATAAACAACAACTTTGACATTTTTGGAGCCAGAATGCTAGCTATTTTTTATGATTTTTTATATAATAACTTCCAACATTTTTTTCTTAACTCTGAGAACAGGGGTAACAAAATATATTTTCGAATCAAAGAGTTTGTGTTAAAAACATCGATTTTTTATTTTATTTTTGCATATTTGGCTATAAATTGCATATTTCGCTTTAAATGCATATTTTAATTCCATGTTTTTACTTATTTTGCTTTAAATACATTCTTTGAATGCATATTTTTACATATTTTGCATATTTTTATTGCGTTTTTCTTATTTTATATTTGATCAACGAGGTATATATTATAAACAGGATACGACGATATATTACAAAGCGGATACAAGCTGCTCAAGTGCTTTTAACTGTTCTCTTAAAATTTATATGAATACTAAGATTAAGAGATACAGGTTTTAGTGGTATTTTAAATGAATATTTTTCAATATGAATAATTGGAATTCTGTGTTAATTGTGCCAAACATATACAGAGAATATATTAAAAATGTTAAGTTTTCTTTGATCTTCTTTTATTTAATTCTTCTTAATTTAAACGAGCTTAAGATCATTTATTTATTAATTATAATTATTTATTTCCAATATTTCGTCTCCACTTTGGGTGACTTCTTCAGGGAAAAATTATTACAATTAATAATTGTGCCCTGAAGAAGTCACTCAATGTGGAGACGAAATATTGGAAATATATAATTGTAATTAATAAATAAATGATCTTAAGCTTGTTTAAAATAAGGAGATAATATTAAAAAATATAAATTAACTTTAAAATTTAATTAAAATTGTTTAAAAACACGAAAAAAATTAATAAAAAAAAAATGTAAGTGCATATTATTTTAACTTTTAGTGCATACTGTAATATTTTTTGTGCATATTATAGGCGCCTAAAACACATGAAGTTCCTGTCCCTGGTTATAACGAATTTTGTGGAAAAAATATTTGTAAAAAATGTTGGCCAACATTTATCAGCTTCAATAAATTCGCCAACTCTACATCAGGAGGCGAGCAACAACTGTTCTTAGACTTATCTACTCGCGCAATTACAGTGTTGCCATGTTTGAAGCCCTTCATCTTTCATCACCTTTCATCTCTCCACTATCCCCTTTCCAAAGCAACACATTAATTAATAGGAAGAATTTCCGGAGTGTTGCTTCTCTTTAAAAAAAAAAAAATTTTTACCTCGCTATCCTTCCCCTAAAAAGCATATAAATGAGAAGGTTCATTTATTTTGTATGATTTTTTTCTTAACAATGTTTAACAAATTCTAAAAATAGCCACTCCATACAGTGCTTAAACATTGTATTTGTCAGTTTTTATTTAACAAACAACCTCTTGACATTTCAAACTGCAATAGCAGCCAATAAAGCATTGATAGTCAAGATTTTTTTGTTTCTTATAATTTTGCACAAAAAGTGTGCCTTCTTCATTCTTCAGACTTCTCCCTATTGATTATAATCGTAAAGTGTAATAATTATAAAGCATACAATATAAATACATACAATTCAAACTATTATACAAAAAAAAAAAAACGTCGCTAAGGTAAACCGCTTGTTAACTACTGGTATTTTTTTTATAAATTGTATAGAGTCGTCTTTGCTACTCTTTCAAGTCTTCTTCTTCTAAACTGTCAAAGATGTTTGTTATTTCTACTTGTGAATTTGTTGAATTTGTTTACTTAACAATAGGGTTTCTATTTCTTTTTTTTTTCAAAATACTATAAAAAAAGATGGACATCAAGCTGATGGTTAGTTAAAATTGTCTATCCGTTTTGCTTTTGGGTTGTACGTATTTCAAAACATTTGACGTTATGACTTTTCTATAGAAAATTTTTCCAAAGTAGCTGACGGCTTTTTGGGTCTTATCTTTATTTGTTTTGCTTATTTCTGTTTGTTTTTGTATTAACATGTTTTTTCTAAAAAAAAGTTATGATTTAGTATTTTTATGTTTATTTGTAAAGTTGTATGCCATTTTTTTTGGCGGGATTTATGTATATTATGGCACAAGTTTGCCATAAGCAAATAAATATTTATACAGTAGTTAAGTTATACATTGTAGTAAAAATTATTAAATATAATTAACAAAAATTTAAATGAATATAGACATAAAGCAATATAATAGAATTTGTGTTTTTAACGAAATTAAATTAATTAAAAATATTGGGAATGAAAATGAAGTTAGTCTTTTATTTTCTAATTCTTTTGTTTTATATTTAAATCCAACTTGATTAATTTTTTTTTTAGTGAAAAGTTGTTTTTAGCTAAAACTAAAATCAAAAGATTTAAAACACGAACTATTAACTATATAAAACAAAAGACTTAAGCAACAAACTCTTTTTTCAATCAACCTTATCAATATATTTCATGTTAAACTTTTTTTGTTTGTTAATTTTCTTAACCACAATATTTTCATGAACAAAAAAAAAAAACTAAAACTTTCTTTTTATACATTTCACTTGACATTGTTTGACTCTTTTATGTGGTAGTGATTTTTCAATGCCAGTTATAAATAAGAAGGTTTTCACAAACAAACAAACAAAAAAAAACGCATTGTCTGAGTAACAAATACTGACAGGAAAATTACAAAAATGTTAAAAAAATTTTAGTTTTTTGAAAAAAGTAATAAAAACAGCTAACAGCAAATAAAATCATGATATTTTTTGTAACAAATTTTCAGACTGATGCTCATGAAAAACATTTATTATATTGTTATTGTGGCAAGTAGTATGGCTGAGTACACCTTTTTGAAAAATTTAATGAAAAAAAAAAACGCTTGTTTAATTTTGCAAGAAAATGAAAACTTAAATTTAACATGCAAACCCACAAATTATTTACTTTCTGTTGCAATTTTTTTTTTACAAAGGAAGCCTAGTGTTAAATTGAAAAGAAATAGAAAATTTCAACATTAATGGGCCGTAAGAAATAAAATTTGTTTAAAATTAATTAGAGCATATTTAAATTTTTTGGTTTTATATTTATTTTTATTACTTTAAGCTAAATAAAAGAAAAAACATTTCCCTAACAATAAAAATTAGTAAACTGTAGTAAAACTTGTAAATATATATGTAAAAGTATTGTAGAAACAAATACTTAAGAAAAAACTTTAAAAACTTTACATTAAAAAATAGTAAAAGTCTATTATATAGTAAAATAGTAAATCGCAATTAAATTTCAAAATAGTAAAAAATAAAAATTATCCACATAACACGACTTAAAAAAATAGTAAATCATAGTAAACGTTTAGAAGAAAAAATTATATAGTCAAAAAAAAATTGTTACGTGTGGTATATAAAATTTTAAAATTTAAAAAAAGTAACATTTTAAATAGTAGTAAAATTTAGTAAAATATAGTTAACAAATAGTTAACCAAAATAGTAAATAAAAGATTTTACAAAAAGTATTTTAAAAATAGTAAAATTTCAAAAAAATAATAAAAGCTAAATTTAAAGTAAACTTGTAAAATGAAATTAAAATTATTTTTTCGACAACGACTTGAGAAAAACTTTTAAAATAAAATACAGCTAAATTTAACAAAATAGTAAAACATATTCTGAAAACAAAAGTATAAAAAAAAATTTTTGAGTAACAAAATTTATAAATTTTTTAAATATATAAAAATGATAATGAGAATTATTTAAGTTAGATGCCATACTCTATATTTCTTTATTAGGATATTGTCCTAAAAAATAATCTATAGAGTTTTTGTTTTCAAATTTATTAATTGACCACTTTCAGGAACGTGTTGATAGATCTATTTCGGGAATTTTCTAGGTTCCCATCATCAGAACACCTTTTGAAAAAAGTGACAATCCCATGCAAACATCAAACATTCATATTACCTAGTTATCCCACTAAATGAGAACTAATATATGAGCTCGAAGTTAAAGATTATCACCATTGATCAAAAATAAATTAAAAACTTCTTTGTTATGTGCACGATCTACCTTTGGTAGATATACATTATACGCTTTTTGTTTTTATTCTCCTTCTTATTTTTACACGTGTTTTGTTTAAAAAAATAGTAAAATGTAAGAAAATTTAGTTAATTTAATATAGTTTAATTTTTAGTAGCACGAAATAAAATTATCTTTATGAAAAGGCTTCAAAAACCTTGAAAAATAGAATATAATCGTAACAACATTAAAAAATAGGAAAATATAGTTAAGATTAAAAAATAGGTACTAAAAAGTATTCAACAAAAAAAGACTTAAATTTTTTTTGTTTCATATTTAAAACATTGTAAAATTTATTAAAAAAAACATAAAAGTAGTAAAATAAATAAAAATAGATTTAGTTAGAATATTGTTCTACCTCAAGTCCAAAATCTAATATGATATTGTCATATTAGATTTTATTTGTTGCTTTTCAAAAAGTTTGATCATATCCATAGGCATCACCCAAATCTACGGACAAGCAAAAGAAAACCGAGGCATTAAATACAACAGACAAAATCAACTTTATGAGAATTTTGTCTGCCTTAGTGTATAAACTTGCTGATTTGGCAAACATAATCATAAAATCAAAACCACTTAAAAAGCAACAATTTTTACATATCAATATTCTATGTATATCATTTTATGTATGTTTGTTATACTAAAATTTGTATAAATAACATATATCCCAACAAACTATGTTTGTGTGAGAATAGCCGTGTTATGCTGATCGTTCAATAATGCTCTAATTTTTGTATTAAAAATACAAATTTTTTTGCTGACAACTGAAGATTAGGGTGTTGCCTATGAAGTAATTATATTGCCTATCATGACAATGCTCAAACTTTTTTAAAAACAATAAACAAAATCTAATATTTCAATATCATATTAGATTAGACAAAAAGAACAAACTTGAAATTAAAAAAATAGTAGAATAATAAAAATAGTAAAATTTAGTAAAACTTGAAAAAATTAGTATTGAAAAGTATTCTACAAACAAAAGACTTAAGAAAAAAACTTAAAAAAATAAAGCAAAACATTTCCCTTTCAATAAATCGTTGTTTTTTGTTTTAAATTCATTTTCAAACTATAACAGGTGTCTAAACTTATGTAAGCTTGATTGTTTTAAAAACATAAAAACGAAAATATTCAACAATTTTTATTGCTTTTTCTAACAAATCTTGTTACATTTTTGCAGATCAATAGTGTTATACATTAAGATATTTTTTGTTCAGCTAAATAACACATAGAAAAACAACAACAATCCATAGAAAAACAAGAAAAACTTGTTGGAAAATTTGTTTATTTACAATTTTTATTACAACTGCACTATCAACGTACTATTCATACATTACAATTTGCTACAAACTTGATACTTATACAAGGAAACTACACGTTGGTGATACCCACAACTGCTAATAAAACATGGATAGGGGGATAGAAGGGATACAAGTAAAAACATTTACTAAGAAACATACCTGCGCAATCAAATTTTTAGTAGGAAAAAATGAGTTTTATCCCATTGGATAGATTTCAGAAATACTTTTCGTTTAATACCAATTTGTATACATTTTCTTTGTAACCGACATTGTCATATGCAATAAACCATAAATTAGGGTCAGATTTAACTCCACATTTGATACTCTAAATATGAGATTGCGCTTTTTAAAAAAATGTTTGTTCCATAGTTGTTTGTCCCTTACAATATATCCAAGTTTCATTATGATCTGCAGGTCATACCACTGTGTAGTCTCCTTGCTAGTCTATATGTTATGCTCTAGAAAAACCATACATATATATTTCGGTTTAGAAAAAAAAACGAGATTAGGTACTTAAAAGAAATCTTAAAATTACTTTAGATACACATCAAAAGCTACAAGTTGTATATTGTATTTGTTTTTTCTTCTAATTTTGTGTGTTTTTGTTCGGTTTTCGTGTTTAAAAAATATGAGGCTTTAAAATTTAATTTTATGGTTTTTTGTTTTTCTAGAGTAAAGGAGATTTTGATAAGTTTTTTTTTCTAAAGCTTGTTTTCACATTAGTAAAACATTTGATCACTAATGAGTTTATCAAGTTGTTTGAAATAGATTTTTAAAAGTTAAATAAAGAAAAATAGCAAAAAAAAAATTTAAAAAATTTTAAAAATATCAAAAGACTTAAGATACAAACTGTAAAGTCAATAAAAAAGTGACATTAAACTAAAGTTTTATAGTAAGATTTCAATCTTAATCAATTCCTTTTCTAACCAAAAGTAATATTAATGTTTAACATATTAGATATAAATATTTGAAAAGCAAATTTGAACATAACTATTTTAAATGGACTTATTTCAGTTTAAATATTTTATGGTCACAATAAAAATTTTAGATAATTTTTAGCATTCCTTTAAATTGTTAAAATTAAAAAAAAAAATACTAATAACCCAGTGTATAAACGGTAACGATATGTCATTACTTTTCTCACTACCAGTAATGAGACCAGCTTACTATATCCATTACTTTAACACGTATAATAAATAATAACTAGTTAATTTTCCCATTATTTTAATACAAAAAATTATGCATTACCCAAATGTACTTATTTTTATCATTATTTTAAATATAAAGTAATTATATAAACATTTTTTGAAAATCTATTTTTAAACTCTTTATTTTTCTAACTCTTGTAAGTAGATATATAACTACTTATTTTTGATTTTTTGTAAGCTGTATAGTAATGACATTTTGTAAAAGCAAGTAATTTATGTTTTTATCTATCAAGTATACCATGTCGAGATGGCTCAGATGGTAAAGCGCTGGAGCCTGGAGTCCCAAGTTCAAATCCCGTGTGGGCACATTTTTTTAAACAAATTTTTAAAACAAATATTTTTTTATTAAATTTAGTTTTTTTTTAATTTTATTTTTAGACTCATTATATTGGTAACCATATATGTTTTGATTTTTATTTAGGTGTATAGTAATGATATGCCATTATTTTGAGCGACATCCCCTAATAAAAGTAATGAGGTTTGAAACAAATGCAAATGTAGTTGAAAACAAATGAAATTTCACTTCAAAACAGCACGACTGAACCACAATTACAGTAAAAATTAACCACATATGTAGTAAAAATAAACAATCATTTATTTGTTTTGTTTTTTTAAATAAAAAAAACTAATGTATAAAATGAATGTCAAATCATAATACAGTAATTTGATGTGGTTTGTTTTTTAAATGAATTACAATTGTAGTTAAAAATTAAATTTATTTACAGCAGAAGTTTCCTGAGTGTATGTACCAGTACCAAATATGTACTTATATAACCACTTATATTCTTTTCTACACTATAATGCTTTTCTGCACTGATGATGTTATAGTTTTTGATACAATTGTTGTTTTAAATTTTCATCAACGTGTCTTATGAAAAATTCAGTTCCTTACCACATTCTTTATCTTATGATGTGGGGTATCATTTAAGTAATATTAATCTATAATAAATTTATTATTTATTTCCAGATGATTTTATTTCTTTTTATTAATTTTAATTTGTCTTCTTATTTTTTTTTATATTTTTATTTATTCGATAAATATCAAATCATTTTAATCTATAATTTATAATTTTAATTTAACGGTTATTAATTTGAAGGATTTCTTATATTTTGCACACATTTCCCTCTTCTTTTTGTTTTAATTCATATTTTTTGGTCTAACGCTTTTTGATTTGAACTAAACGTCTAGATTTTCAAGTTATTGCACTTGTTTAGAGTAAATCAAGTTTTGAGTTTTTGTATTTATAGTATACACTACTTTACAGTATCTCTATGTTTGTTGTATAATTTTCATAATAATTAATCATATGTGTGTAACTTGGTCAACAGGTTTCAAGTAGTGGCGACGTTATTAAATATAATATTTAACTAAAATTTAATATTCATATGTTTATCAAAATTAAAATTTCTTGTTTAGTTTAAAGACCTCAGGGTATGATTGATAAATGAATTAAAATATAATATAAGCTGAAGATACGTCAAAAAATTCGATTTAACAGGTGGTACTAAGTTAAATTTTAGGTCATGATTTACCACATACTCTTTCTAAATATTTAAGAGATTTTAAAAGTTTACTACAATTTTTTATATTTAAAGGTTTTTCTAAGTCTTTTGTTTGTAAAATACTTTATTTTTTTTAATATTTCGATTAAATTCTTTATTCCTAGTTCTTTATTCCTATTTGAAATATTTAATAACGACCACAAAACACTTTTTTTTTTTAAAGAGAAACAACACTCAGGAAATTCTTCCTATTAATTAATGTGTTGATTTCTTTGGAAAGGGGATAGTGGAGTGATGAGAGGTGGTGAAAGAGTAAGGGCTTCAAACATGGCAACACTGTAATTGCGCGAGATGATAAGTCTTAGAACAGTTGTTGCTGGACACCTGATGTAGAGTTGGCGAATTATGGAAGCTTTTTGTTTCATAGCCCTGATTCATTATTTTACTTCGGTGGGGTTAAGTGCTATGGGAACACCGCAGGTGGGCGCAGCGATACATATAAGTGATAGAAAACTCATACATATTATTTTTCTAAATTGATGTTGTCGTCACCGGGAATCGAACCCGGTACCATCTGTGTCCAACGCGCTAATCGTTACACCACAACGCCTTGTTATTCTGCTGATGATATTTTTAAGTTTTATAAATACTTTTTAATAGTATTAAATATTTCGTCTGCAGAATGTTCTTTAAATTAAAGAATTTAATCGAAATATTGGGCAATAAAATACAATATGCAAATAATTTTACTATTTTTTTTTAATTATATCATATTTTATTTTTCTAGTTATTTCTTAAGTCGTTTGTTATAGAATAATTTTTATTTGCCATTTCTTAAAAATTCAACCGCAGTTTACCAAACTTTACTATATAATTTTGCTATTTTACTATTTTCTGTTTTTTTTTTGAAACCCGTTTTTAATCTTGTTATTTTATTTTTGTTTTTGTTACTATCTTCCTATTTTTATTTGTTACTCCTTTATAATATAGTTATAGATCACAATCTTCAGCAGAATGTGAAATGTTTTGTGATCGTTATTAAATATTTTAAATACCCCGGGAAGATTATTAAAGAATTTAATCGAAATATTGGGCAATAAAATACAATATGCAAATAATTTTATTTTTTTTTTTAAATTATATCATGTTTTATTTTTCTAGTTATTTCTTAAGTCGTTTGTTATAGTCTAAATTTTATTTGTCATTTCTTAAAAATTCAACCACATTTTACCAAACTTTACTATTTATTTAAATTTAGCTATTTTACTATTTTCTGTTATTTTTTGAATTTTACTATTTTACTATTTTGTATTTTTATCTTGTTATTTTATTTTTGTTTTTGTTACTATTTTCCTATTTTTATCCCTATAAAATGCAGTTATAGTTCACAATCTTACTAAAATTTAGGATTTTTTTTTAAATTTTATCATTAGTCTTGTTTCACACTTAAGTCTTCAGTTTTAGATTAGCTTTAAAGCAAAAGTAATTTTTTTAATTTTTAATTTTTTTTTTTTGTTAAATTTTACTATATCTTATTTTGCAACTTTTTTCTTAAGTGGTTTGTTATAAAAATATTTTTGTGTGTTATTTCTTAAAAAAAAACAGGGACCGTAAATAATGATTATTGCTCGTTTTTTTGAATCAAAAAATCAATCACTTAGAAGAGACATAAAAAAAAATTTATTGCACCATTATTATTATTTTTTGACAATCTTTGCATATCCGTCATGATTTAAAATTTTTGATTTTTAAAGTTTTCTTCAATGGTAATGATTATTTTTGAGTAATAATAAAAAAAAAATCAGCAATAATCATTATTTTTGAGCAAAAAAAATAAAACTCAAAAATAATCATTATTTATGATTTTTATTTTTTTCGCTCAAAATAAATCTCACTTTCAATGTGTGGGATGGACATATCTCAGGAAGTAGGAGGAGCTTATGGAAGATTTTGGTATCAATCTCTTCTTTGGAAGATTCTATAGCAGATTAATGCATCAATCATATTTGTGGTTGAGGTTTAAGGGGTTAATTTTTAATTTCGAAATAGGGCTTTTTTTTGCCGTATTTTGTGAAAGTAACAATGTGTGGGATGGACATATCTCAGGAAGGAGGAGGAGCTTATCCAAGATTATGGTATCAATCTTTGGAAGATTCTCTAGCAGATTAATGCATCAATCATATTTGTGGGTGGGGTTTAAGGTGTTAATTATTAATTTCAAAATAGGGCTTTTTGCCGTAAAGTCAAAATCTGGAAGCTCGATTTTCACCGTAGACGTATGGTCTAGTGGACTTTTTTGCTCAGTACAATCCCAAGAATCAGAAACGCGAAGCGCCCATTAAGATTTTTTTCCTTCCATACTAATCGCCCTACCCTAATATGTATATATATTTACACCTACATGAAAGTGAGTTTTATTTTGAGCGAAAAAAAAAAAAAATCATAAATAATGATTATTTTTGAGTTTTATTTTTTTTGCTCAAAAATAATGATTATTGCGGATTTTTTTTTATTATTACTCAAAAATAATCATTACCATTGAAGAAAATCATTAAAACTCATAACATAATCATTATTGTGTAATTTTTATTATAAAACTCATAATGATTACGGTCCCTGAAAAAAAATATATAAATTTTACTATTTTTTTAAATTAACTTTTATAACTTTTACTATTTATTAAATTTTAATTTTCTAATTATATGACATTTTCATTAAAATGTTTCTTTTCTTTTGTTTTTATGTTTTTCTGGCTTATAAATTTTTTTAAATGTTACTAAATTTTACTATATTTAATTTTCAAGCTTTTTCCTAAGTCTATTATTATTAAAGTATTTTTAGTTGCCACTTCCTAAAAAAATTTAACTACTTTATTATTTTTTTTTAAATTCTATTATTTTATTAACTTTTACTACATTTTTGGTTTTACAATTTTTTAAGTTCGACAATTTTTTTAAATACAATAAAACTTATTTAAGACGAATTCGAATAAGACAAATTATCGGCTATAGCTAACTTGAAAGTCGCTGTGTTTTGGAACCGCTTTTATTTGTTAACATGAACACGCTTAAGGCGAACCCTTGGTTTAAACGAACTGTTTTTAACAGTCCCAGCAACAAAATTGAACATAATTTTTTATTTTAAAAAATACTTTTCTTAATTTAAGAGAAAGTTTATGTTTTTATTATTTTTACAAATTCTAAATAAAATAATCACTTTTCGTATTATTTGACCATCTTTTAAATTTTATAATCTTTTAATAAAGGTTTTGTGCTTTTTTCTATACTTTACTACTTTTTTGAATAGTATAATTTTTTAATTTTATATACATTATTATATTTTTTAATTTTAATGTTTTATTAAATTTTTGTATTTTATTAAATTTAACTATTTATTAAATCTTACTATTTTTGAATCTTTCTTTTTAATTCAATTTAATTATATTTAAAATTTAACGACTTTGTTAAATATTTTACTATTTTATTAATATTAACAATTTTTTTAGTTTTACTATTTTACTAATTTACTAATTTTTTAATTTAATTTAAAATTTTTATTATTTTTTATTTTTTTTTAATTTTTTTTTTACTATTTTTACTATTTTTACGATTTATTATTTTTTTATGTTTCACTTTTTATATTTTTTCCTGTTTTACTATTAATATGTTTTACTATTTTAATGTATTTCTTTTTTATTGAAAATTTACTACTTAGCATTATACGATACAAGTTCCTTTTTTAAGTCTTTTGTTATTTTTTTCTTACATAATTTTTCATCTGAATATTTTTTTTTTTCAAATTATTTCTTAAAATCTTTTGTTATAAATTCATTTCCTCCTGTCTGTACCATTCATATTTAAGCAATTAAGTAATTTAGTATTTTTTTGCTTATTTAAAAATTCTTATAAACAGTTTTAATATTTTTTTTTGCAGTTTCTTGTTTTAACTAATGATGGTTTTTTGTTTTAAAACCACTAACAGTATATTTTTTTACAAAATATTTCTTCAAAGTTTGCAGTTTAGTTTTGAAATATAAACAGCTAAATCATTTTAAATAGTCGTCACACTTGGTCGCCATCATCATCATTATTAACAAACAACGTCTCCATTTAACACAACAATTAACAAAATTTGAAACGCCATAAAAAAAGCACTTGTTACTTTTAGCTGGTATTATAAGGGATCTTTTCTTTTTACATGAATTGTAAAAATAAATGTACACTAACCCTCACGTGGTTATAATTTCTTTTTTTTTTCAAAACTTAAATTTCTTACATTCGTACAAGATTTAAAGCTATAACATTAAACACTCAACGTATAGTCAACAAATATGTAAAAAAGTAAAAAAAATCAATGTTAACAAAAAAAAAAAACTAGAGTTCACTATGTAAAAACATGGTGTTGTAATATTACTTTCATTCACTTTCATTTCATTTCATAGACCATATATTTTGATATATTATTATACAAATATACATTGTTGTTGAAAATGAAGACTACAATTGTATACAATACTCTAATTTCTTTTGAAAAGTTCCGGTTTGAATATTAAACATTTTTTAACAAATTGTTATACTACAACATGACTAATGAAAATCCAAAAAAAAAAACCAAATTTGGTTAGCAATATTTTATATGCTCGTGTTTTTTTTAAATATTCAAGGTTTAGGGTCTATAAAACCAAAAGATATTAAAAAAATCTTAAAAATTTATTATAAATAATACAAGATTTTATCTAAATAAATTAAAACAAAAACTTGTTTTATCAAAAAAAAAAAAAATATAAATAAATTTAAGCTATTCATTATCATAATATAAATATTTATTTGATTAAAAAGTCTTTTATCATACCCAAGCAAAAAAAAAAAATTGATGGGGGGCATCATTAAATTATATTAAATTATATATAAATTAAATATGCGATGAGATCAAATTTGATCCGAAAAATGAGAACATATAATTGTATCTTAAATATATCAAATTGTATGTGTTTCGATACAATTGTATTGAATTGGATCTAACTATTGCAAATATAATATGCAGAAATGATTAGTCTAAAAATAAAAAAATAATATAAATAATAAAACTAGATTTAATAAAAAACATTTTAACATATTTTTTATAATAAAATATACCCAAACACTCAGTAAACCGCTCTACCATCTAAGCTATCCCGACATGTTATACTTGATAGATAAAAACATAAATGACTTGCTTGCACAAAATATCATTACTTTTCAGCTTACAAAAATCAAGTAATTAGTAATTATATATGTACTTACAAAATGTTGAAAAAATAATGAGTCTAAACATAGATTTTCAAAAAATATTTAGATCATTACTTTATTTAGAGTCGTTCTTGTGAACAAAAATAAAAATATTGTGCATTAACTAACACGTATAATGTACCATATATAATCATATCTGAATTCAATTAAAAAATAGTCAAATCATTTTACCTCATATATTTCTATATAATTTTATATGGAACAATGTATGTCTTTATACAAAATTATAAAATAAATATCTTTAATGTTGGTTCACATGAAGTCTTATATAATTATATGTATGTACATTTATGTTGAATTATATACAAACGTATATATAGCTCTATATTGAATATATAGTAATATATAATTATGTATATTAAGTATATTTGTATATAAGGCAATATAAAAAAATATGTTGCTATATATACAAATTTTTGAGACAACACAAAGCTATATACAATTAGATACAACTATTTATATTTTTGTTTATAAACGAAACAAAAAATTAAGAAGGAGGAAAAAAAAACAAAAAACGTGTATTGAATATACACCAGAGGTGGACCTTGCACATAACAAACAAGTTTTCAATTTATTTTTTGATCAGTGGTGATAATCTTTAACTTCGAGCTCATATATTAGTTCTCATGTATTGAGTAAACTAGTTTATATGAATGTTTGATGTTTTGCATGGGATTGTCACTTCTTTCAAAACGTGTTCTGATGATGGGAACCTAGAAAATTCCCGAAATAGAACTATCAACACATTCCTGAAAGGGTGAAATAATAAATTTGAAAACAAAAAACTCCTATAGATTATTGTTAGGACAATATCCTAATAAAGAAATATAGACTATGGCCTCGAACTTGAATAATTTTCATTTTCATTTAACATATATGTTTATATGACTACAACAAATTTATACATTGAAACATTTAATTGCACAAAATTATATCTGTATATAGAAAAAATTCTTTACTTGGGTTATTAAGAAAATTAAGTATTTGTTATATGGACATATTCCAAAATATTTAAATTTTTGGAGTTAAAAAAAACTAAAAATTTTTTGATGCCACATCAATGACGCTCTGTGCACTTAATATACTAGATATAAGAAACTTAAATACGTTCGCCTGCAAACAACGTTTTTTTTATCGATAACTTCAGATTTTAAGAGTGTATTCAAAATTTTAACCTAGACTAGGTCATTTTGAAAGTATATTTTAACTGTAACCAGTGTTATAGGTAATTCCCAGGTACAGGAACTTCATGCACTAAAAAAAGAGTGTTTTAGGAGCCTATAATATGCAAGAAAAATATTAAAATATGCACTAAAAAATATGCACTTAAATTTTTTTTTAAATTAATTATTTTCATGTTTTTAAACAATTTTAAAATTAATTGGTATTTAATTGCATTTAAAATATTCTCTGAACACGTTTTGCACAATTAACACACAGTTTTAAATATTTATATTAAAAAATACGCATTTAAAAACTTCTAAAACCTTAGTTCTAGTTTGCATAGAAAATTAACACTTAAAAGGGCTTGAGAAGCTTGGATCCTTTTTTTCTATATGATCGTTGGTCAAACAAAAAATAATACTAAAAGTGATTTTTTATTAAAACTTAATAAAAATATGCAATAAAAATAGGTATTCAAAGCAAAATAAGTAAGAAAATGCAATAAAAATATGCATTAAAATCGATGTATGAAATAAATATGCATTTATAGAAAAATATGCAATAATATGTACTAACAAATCGATGTAATTTAAACGCAAACTCTTTGATTCATAAAGATAATTTGCTCTTAGACTTAATAAAAAACCATGCATTTGCATGAACTTCCACTCTCTCGGTGTTCCTAATAAAATAACATCCTAATACTACATTTCCACTGAACGTGTTTTGGACGTGTTTTGAAATTAAACATGTTTTCCCATACATTTTTTTTGTCACCAAAACACATGTTTTGCTCAATACACGTAAGTGGAAACATATTATAAAAAATAAATATTAATGCTTTTGAATGAATTTCAACCATTTTTTCTGGATATATTTTTTTAAAATTTAGTCAGTTTCATTAATATTAAAATTTTTTGAAAAATGTCTATATATATTCACAAAAATGCATGTTTTTCAATTAATACTTTAGTCGCTTGTTAAATTTCTTAATTTTTTTTTTTAACTTTAACTTTGTTATCATAACTATGATGCAATATTTAGTTATTTCATTTCATTTTAATTTATTTTTGTTGATTTCAACATCTATAAAACTTTCTTTGCTTTAATAATGATTTGAGTATTATTAAAATTTTATAGTATTGTATTAGTATCACCATAATGTTAATTAAGTATTTGCTAATAAATGATTAAATTTGACATGTGTTTGTTAATAATTTTATACAGTAATCCAGTTTTTTGTTTTTAATGGAAAAGGCGCAGTTGAATAAAACATAAAAATAAAGTTTGTTTCTTAAGTCTTTTGTTTGATATCACGCTAATGGCATATTAGGCATTTAATATGGGTGAATAGTTAAATATTTATAGAAAAAACGTAATTTTTTTTTGTATTGATATAAACATAAAAGAGACCGCTATTCTTAAAGACCGTTACAACTTAAAAAAATTTAAATCTAAAAAATTAAATTTAAAACGCAAATTTCTTATTTGTATTCTAAAGGATAGTAGACAAACTTTTAACACAATTACTAAATAAATAATTTTCTTTCATTTCAGGTAAGAAATTCTAATGCTCAATCAAAAAAATTTCTAGTAAGTAAAAATTTGAATTAAATACGAACAAATTAAAATTGATTGTTTTCCATTGCAAAGTGACTTTTACTAGAGATGGAAAAATAAATAAAATAAATAAATGAATAAATACCCAATTGGTAAATACCGGGTAAAATTAGTTAATTGGGCAATGAGTTAATTGGGTAAATAAATTTTTTCGAAAATTTGACAAAATTTAATAAATTTTATATTAAATTTTGTAAATAAAAACAAAAAAAAAATGCTTACGGAGCAGTTAAGAAATGACAATAACTATATTATAAAGACATAGTTTTTGCGCAATATTACATGAAACAAACAAAATTACTGTCGCAGGAGCTTCCATTGTCAGTTTCACTCCGAAAATAATTAAAAAAGGAATAAGCTGAACACTAAAATTAAAAGATTAGTTTAAAAATGTGTAAAACGTTTTATATTCTTATTTACAGTTTTAGTACAAAATATTATTTTACTGAATAAGTTTTATATTCTCTATTTTTTTATATATACTAATTTTCGTTGCTGCTTTCAGCAAAATATTTTAATAATTTTTTAAAGCCCAGTTGTTTGAATTGCTAAAATTTTCTACTAGTTTTCTTTTTTTATAGCTGAGAGTAAAGTTTTTTATTTCAAGTTGAAAAAATCACCGAAATTAAAATAAAAAAATGACAGAAAACAAAAATGCCTTCTAGATATGGACGTTTTAAATTCTATTAAGTAGTTTTTAAAATTTTTGGTATTTATTTCAGTTTTGAACTGTTTTTAAACTTTTTATGTTTTTTTCAGTTTTTGCGGCTTTTTTCCAATTTCAGCGAATTTTTCAATAGAAGCGATTTTTTTTCTTAAATTTAGCAAATTTGTGCGATTTTTTTCCAATTTTGGCGTATTTATTTAAATTTTGACGATTTGTTTCATTACCGGGAAAATACCGGGTATTTCTGGACAATTAATCAAATTTTTATTGTGAGAAATTGATGAAATTTTTTTGTAAAAATTTTACTTTTTCTTGCCCTCACTTTTTGTTTTAAAGTACATTTGTATACAAACCATGCGCGGATCTACACTGATAATAATCCATGCGTAAAAATACAAAAAAATGTCAAAGTAAACAAAACTTTTGTAAAATAAACGAATATTTGTTCATTTTACGAATGTTTTTGTAGTTTTGACAATAATTTCGTATTTTTATGCATGGGTTACTATGAGTGTAGGAAAAGATTTTAGGGAGAGAATTTAGAGTATTTTTAATTAATTTTTTAATCTTTTTTACTTTTATGTATTAAAAAATATTACTTTGTTGGAGGGGAATTTCCCATTTTCCCTCCCCCTTGAACCGCGTCTGATACAAACTAATAATCTAATAACGCTAATATTTTGTACACGTAATCTGACGACCTTTTGTTCCCAAAAGGAACCACAGGACATAATATATAATCTGACTACATTTTAAAAGATAACATGATAAAAAAAAGTTTACTTTTACTTTTAAAAATAAAAAAGTTTTAAGTGTGTGTCGGAAATTTTTCTTTCTCACTCTTTATATGAATTAGATTAGATCAGAAGGCACTATGCACCGCGACCAATGTAGGTCTTTTGTGCTGTTATATTATATGAATTAATAAGAAATTTTAAAGAAAAACTTGATTTTTGGTAAAAGTTAAATTCGCGAAAAAACCATAGTTAATATTTAAATTTGGTGTTCACATTCGTGATATACATCCTAAAATCGATCAGAATTGATAAGTCGCATGTCCGATGCATTTTTACTCACGTATTCATAAAAAATCTAAAATCAGATTTCAAATACATTTTAGTTAAAATATATTTTAAGCCTTAAAGCTGTATTCATAAACGAATATTAGTTTAAATACATATTTGAAACCATGTGTAAAAGTTATTATATGTTTATGAATACAGTTTTAAGGCTTAAATTTGTGTTTTAAAATGTACTTGAAACACTTTTTAATATATTTATGAATACGGCGGTTAGTGTTTAACTGTGTAATTAAAGTAAAATTTCAATTATATACGAAAAAATTGAATTTTAACGTTTTGCTTTAAAAAATTTCTAATTATTTGAAGTTTAAAATAAAAATTAAAATATAAAACGATTTTAATAAACACGAAATATCGATGGTCATAAATTGACCGCTCTTAGCAGATAACTTTCACGTTGAGGTAAGTTTGAAAAATATTGCTAGTCTCATTTTGGATACAAATATTTTTCCGTGCTGTCAAATTATAATAATCGCTATAAAATTCGACCTAAACAGCCTCTATGTTTTCAATTTTAACCGTTTTTCTATTTTTCTTTAATTTATACTTTATCTCTATTCACTTGAACTCGTATTTTCACTTTTAATTTTATCCAATCAACAATTTTCGTTTTTATTTAAAACAAAAAAAAAAAAAAAATTTAAACAAACCACAACTCATTTAAGACTTAACATGTGGTTTATAAAAAAACGAAATTACACATTTGGTTTGTTTAGATATTTTTTTTGCTATTTTTCTTTTATAAATGCATAAATGCAGATGTTGGTATATTAGTGGTAATGTGTTGTGTGTACCACAATAACTGCTGTGAATGGCCTACTTTCATTTTGACATCATCATTGTCTAAAGCACCAGCATCATCATCATCATCATCTTCGGCAATAAACAACAGCATCATTTTTCGTTAATTTTTTTTGAGTGTATGTTTAACATCAACATTTACAATACAAAAACATAATAACAAAACAAACAAATATTGCAATGTATAATGCCATTATTGTTGGTGCAAAAAAAAAAAAAAAACTTCAATATTATTAATAGTTAATATAAATAATATGCACTCTGGGGATCTTTCCCTCTATATTTTTTTCCATTAGTGTGACTCTTTTGGGTAAAAAAAAATACAATTTAGAGGTTTCAAAGTTTTATGTAAGCGATTTTGTCAACACTTAAATAAGCAGCTTTTAAAAAGAACATTTATTTTAAGTGCTGGTACTTTTAATAGGAATAAAAATTTGTTTGTAATTTTCAGGTCCTTTTAGGGACACAGTTTTTTTTTAATTAAAATTTTTTTTTAAAAATTTTTAAAATATTAATATTTTTAATTTTGGTCACTTTTTCTAAACCTATTTTTTTTTAATAATTTTGATGAGTACGTTTTTTTTTTCAATTTCGGTGCCTTTCATATTTTGGTACCATTTATAGATACAATTTTTTAGATTCAATTTTTTTATATTTTTTACGTTTTATATTTTGGCAACTTTAATATATCTATGTTTTTTAATTTCGTTAAATTTTACATTTCGGAACCTTTTCCAAATACACTTGTTTCAATTTCGGTACCTTTACAGTTTGGTAAATTTATATACAACTTTTATCGGTAGTATTTGCAAAATGAACAATTATTTAAATGTTGGTACTTGTGAAAGGATCCAATATTATTTGCCGTTTTAAAGCTATATTTTTAATATTATCATCATCTTTTATTTATTTATATTTTCAAAATTTAGTACCTCTAACATTTTCGTGTTTGTTATAACTCCATTTTTTAAATTTGCTACCGTACGTTGATCCGTTTTTTCTAATTTTTAAAATGTTTGTGACTTTTAAAAACATTTTATTTTTTTAATTTTTGTAATTTTACAAATTCTCACCATTTTCAAAAAGCCCACTTGAAAATTCTTTAATACTCGTTTGTTATTCACTTTACACGAAATTACACTTTATATTGCGTTTTTTTGAAACGACATCAATAAAACCAAGAAAAACGTGAGCATTCAAGTCGAACCTTTTTTAAAATGGTGATATCTGAAATTAAACTCGATGACAGTTGACAATTTTGACATATTAATGCAACAACACGAAAGGTCCACTTTAAGAAACCGGCCACAATTTTTACTATTTCAATACTTCCTGTTTTCAAAATTTACTATTCACGATTTTGGAAATTTTTGATAATTTCGCGATTATTCGCTATTTTGGTACTTTTTTTTATATATCCACGATTATTTACTACTTTGGTACTTTTTTATAAATCCACGAATATTAACAATTTTTGGTGCTTTTTATGAATTCGCTATACTTTATTATTTTTGTTCATTTTTATAAATTTAAGATTGTTTAATATTTTCGTTCTTTTTTATAAATCCGCAATGTTTACTATTTTACTACTTTTTGTAAACCCACAGTTTTGTTGCTTTATGAGCTCGATATTTTTTAATATTACTTAATATTTTGTTCTTTTTTATAAATCTACGACTACTTATTATTTTGGTACCTTTTTATAAATCCGCGGTTAATATTATTTTGGTACTTTTTTTTATAAATACACGATTAATATCTATTTTGATACTGTTAATAAATTCACTATTTTGTCGCTATTTATGATTTCGATATTTTTTAACTATTTTTAATATTTTCGTTCTTTTGTATAAATCTACGGTTATTTACTATTTTGTTACTTTCTTATAAATCCATGACTATTTAAAATTTTGTTACTATTTTATAAATTCACGATTATTTTATATTTTGGTACTTTTTTATAAATCCACGACTGCTTTTGGAACCTTATTATAAGTCCATGATTATTTGCTATTATGGTATTTCTTTACAAATCCTCGGCTATTTACTATGGTGTTTTTATAAATACACGATTATTTGCTTTTTTAATACTTTTTTTTATAAATCCACTACTATTTACTATTTTTACTATTTACTTTTTTATAACTAAACTACTATTTACTATTTTGGTAAGGTTTTATAAATTCAAGACTATTTGCTAATTTGTTACTTTTTTTTATAAATCCACGATTATTTGCTATTTTGGTACTTTTATATAAATCCAAGATTATTTGTTATTTTGGTACTTTTTACTAAATCCACGATTATTTACTATTTTTTTACTTTTTTTTTTATAAATCCACGGCTATTTACCATTTTAGAATTTACATTTTCGCTTATAGGTTTACTAATTTTTCCTATTTTTGCTCTTTTAATAATTACTGTCATATCTAACATTTGTTGCTCTAGCACTTTTTTCTTTTAAAATAGTAGGCAGCATTGCTTTAACAGGTATTATTTAGTTTTAGCTTAAAGTCAAATACAACGTTTCAATATTATTGATGATATGGCATTTGGTTTATAACACCATTAGATGATAATAATGATGATGGATTTCTTTAGACATTTTGCAAAAAAAAATGCAAAAAATACAATAAAATTAAATGACGCCATTGACTCTATTTTGTTGTAAATATTAAAACGGTAAATTTTCCATTAATGGTTAAACAAATTTTAGAATTTTTTTTTGTAAATTTTATGTAATTTTTTTTTATTTTATTAATTACATTTTGTTGATAACCCTATTTGATAGATATTTAGTGTGTATTATATTTTTTAACTTCCCATGTAAAAAATATATTATATTAGATCTAATCTGATACAATTTGACATTATTTGATACAATCAGATCTAATTTGATGGAAATAGACATAGTTGGTTACAATTGTATCCGAATTTTGTCCTCATCCAAATCCATCAAATTATATATAATGTGATACATTACATCCAATTAGATACAATTGTATACAAATATATGTAATATTTCGTTCATTGTATTCATTGAAGTATAATATCAAGAAAGATATAGAAATATTCGAGATATAATTTTATATGAATATGTATCTTGCAATATATCATTATAAATAACTTCATAAAATAATATATAACTATATCAAAACTTTTTTACTTGGGTTTTAAATAATTTATTACAAAATAATTTATTATTTGATTTCATTTTGTCAAAACATTTATTTATTATGTCATTAGTTTAAACAAAATATTTCGTTAATATGAAAGTCATTTAGGTTTTGTTTTTTAATTTTAAAAAGGAAGTTGTGGAAATTAAATTTCATTAATGCTTAATATATATTTAATAATTTAAAAAAGTTATAAAAATGATTATTAAAATATTAAGAAATTGTGTTATAAATTAAAGTTCATTAAAAAATTACATCATAATTAATAAATATTTCTGATAAAACTTTTCATTTTCAAATCAATTCATCAATTTATATCTGGTTATATCTTTTTCTACATAATTTAAAAAAAAAACTTAAGCTTTATTATCTGGATTGTTTCTAATAAATATTCTTGCGACTATGGCTTTAAATTTAATTTTTTGCTACAACATTTCAATTTGCTAAACTTGTTGAATATCAAATTTGAGTTTTAAAAAGTAGTTCAAGTGCTATCAAGATTTATTCTAATATATCAGTAGTCAGGATTAATACTAGAAGTCATGATTTATTTTCAATTTGGTTTATAGTTTTTTGTTGTGGTATATATATTTTTTAAAGCAAAAAAAAAAAACTATTGCAATATCTTATTAACATATAAAAAATGTGGTAAATCAAGTCATTTATGGTAAGAAACACTCCTAAGCAAACATTTTTTTAAGGTTGAAATCCTGAGAGAACAACCTTATTTGTTAAGATTATTAAAAGTTTGAGGGATTGGCTACTACGAAAGAGCAACTCATTGCGGCTTTATAATAAAGTATCAAAGAACCAGGAAAAAAGTCCAGAATTTATTGAAAAGTACCTAAATCAAATATAATCGAGATTTTATAAAAAAGTACAAAAATTGCAAAAAATTGAGGATTTACAAAAAAAAATACAAAATATTTAAAAAAGTATTAAACAAAATTAATTTGTTAAAAAGGTTCCAAAAAATAATCATACACTTTTAAAAAAGTACTAAAAGTACCGAAAATATTCGCGAATTTATAAAAAAAATAAAAAAGTAAATAATCGTGGATCTTTAAAAAATACCAAAATAGTAAATAATCGGGGATTTACAAAAAAGTACCAAAATGGTAAATAATTGCGGATTCATAATAAAGTACCAAGTCCTGGAATTATAAAAAAGTAACAAAATAGTAAATAGTCGTGTATTTATTAAAAAGTACTAAAATACAAAATTATATTAATTAAAAAGTACCATAATAGTAGTTAACAGCGGATTTATAAAAAAGTACCAAAATAGAAAATAATGGTGGATTTATAAAAAAGTACCAAAATAGAAAATAATAAAAGATACCTAAATAATAAAGTACCAACATAGTAAATAATAGTTGGTGGATTTATACAAAAAGTACTATACTAGTAAATAATCGTGTATTTATAAAAAAAACTAACAAAACAGTAAATTATCGTGGATTTATAAAAATAGTAAATAATTGTGGATTTATAAAAAAGTACCAAAATAGTAAATTATCGTGGATTTATAAAAAGTAACGAATTAGTAAATAATTGTCGATTTATAACAAAGTAATAAAAATAATCATGGCTTCATAAAAAAGTACCATAATAGTAAATAATAGTGGATTTCAAAAGCAACCTACCAAAATATTAAATTATCGTTGATTTATAACAAAAAATAAAAAATCATCGTGGAGTAATAATTATAATATTTATACCATAATAGTAAATAACAGCGGATTTATAAAAAAAGTACCAAAATAGAAAATAATGGTGCATTTATAAAAAAGTACCAAAATAGAAAATAATAAAAGATACCTAAATAATAAATAAAGTACCAACATAGTAAATAATAGTTGGTGGATTTATACAAAAAGTACTATACTAGTAAATAATCGTGTATTTATAAAAAAACTAACAAAATAGTAAATAATCATGATTTATAAAAATAGAAAATAATTGTGGATTTATAAAAAATTATCAAAATATTAAATATTGCTCAATTTTCAAAAAAATAAATAGTAGTAAATTTATAAAAAAAGTATGAAGATCAAAAATAAAATAGCAAATACTTCATGCGGATTTATAAAAAGGACCATTCCGTTCCGGTTTTATAACAAGTATCAAATAGTAAATAATAGTAGATTTATAAAAAACTAACAATATATTAAATAATCGTGAATTTATAAAAAAGTATTAAATATAGTAAATAACCGTTTATATATAAAAGCATCAAGATAGCAAAGGCCCAAAATGGTAAATATTTGTCTATTTTTAACAAAGTACCAAAATTTCTAAATAAATTTCGGAGATTTTAAAAAAGTACTAAAATTCAAAAAAAAAAAAGCTTGTGGATTTAAGAAATGTACCAAAATTGCAAATAACCATGTTTTATTTCAAAAGTAACAAAATAGCAGGTAATTACGGATTTATACAGAAATACCAAAAGTTCTAAATATTACTCGTGGATTTTAAGAAAAAGTACTAAAATTTCCTACAAAAAAAGTTTGTGGATTCACAAAAAATAGCAAAATAGCAAATAAGCAAGGATTATTGCAAAGAACCAAATTAAAAAGTAAAACACTTAATAAAAAGTGGAAAAATTACAAATAGTACCAACGTTTCATAAAAAGTGCCAAATTACAGAAAGTACTAATATTTCATATGAGTACTAACATTTTAAGATTTACAAATATGTGTTTCATTTAATTACCAAAAATTTATTTAATCACAAAAATTTCATAAATTTAATAAAATTTCATATATTTATTCAAATTAATTTGAAATTTCAAAATTTTGTTTGAAAATTCATATTTGAAATCTTTCGAAAAGGTTCATATAAGTTCCAAAATTTTATAAAGCACCTAAATATATTAAAAGATAAAAAAAGAAATATAAAACACGTGAACATTTTAGATAAAATACCAATATTTTATAATAATAACAAAATTTTAAAAGTACTAAAAATTCAGAAAAGTACCTATATTTCGTAAAACTACAAACATTTTATAAAATTACTAAACTTTAATCAAAATACAAACATTTTTATAGAAATACCAAAACATCAAAAAGTACCTAAAACTTTCTTTATGTGGCGAAATTTCATAATAAACATAACTTTGTAATAGTGCTTAAGTTTCAAAATATACCAAACATTAAAATAAGTACCAAAATTTAATAAAGTCTGTGCAATTCTGAAATTTCAAATTTTAGTTTAAAATTTGTATTGCATAAGGTTGCACTTCTAGTTTAAAAATTAAAATTTGTATCGCATAAGGTTGCACTTCTCAGTTTAATATAAAGACAGCCATGATAAATAATGCAAAAAAAAAAATCAAATAGAAATCCAATGCTAAGCATACAAAAATGTCAACTACTCAACAACAACGTTAGAGAACTTTAAGAAAATGAAAATGACATTTAAAAGCAGAAAACCAAAGCAAACAATAAAAGAATTCATATACAAATGACTAATAAAGGTAATAAAAAAAATATATATTAAAAGAAAAATATACAAGAAATCAACAACAAAAATTTGCAATGCAAATGTTAAATAATAACGAATAAAAAAAAAACAGAATGATACTTTATAATATGGCCAACAAGACAATACCATACATAGTTAAGACACAAACCTTTTTTTTTATATATGATTTAGTATTTCGAGAGCACTTTTAACAACGATCTTATTAAAGAGTTTAAAATACAGTATATGAAATATGTTAAATACCAATATGGGATATTCTCAAAAATATTTAAAACTGGAGTTAAATTTTTTTTTTAACTTTACCATTGTCTGTTTCTGACTGGTAGTGTTTATGTGCCATAGCAAGAAGTGTTTTGACAAATGAGTAAATTTGTTAACACACAGTCCTTTTAAAAAAAACTTTGTAAAGGCGATCAATTATATGCGTTGCCACTATTATTTCTAGGATTTTAAAACCTGTGAATATTATTGTTTGCTATATAAAAAAGCCACAACAAATTATCAAATTTTTGCACAGTTCTCAAAAGTTATTGCAAAATAATATCAGTTTTAAAGAATTTAAAAATTTTTGACACAAGCCCATATATGTAAATTTTTATAGTCAAGTAATTTTGTTTCAGATATTTTTTTCACTTTTTTGGAAATAATAACGCCCATGCATAATGCATTAAGTTAAATGCAGAAAAAAGTGGTATTTATTACCACCTACAAAAAATTTTTTGAAAAAATGAAGTCTAAACAAAATTATAAAGATATTTAAAATAAAACAAAAATTTTAATGCATGAAAAAATATTAAGGAAAATGTAATTATTTAGTTAGAAATAATAACGAAAATAATAAACCATAATATATTTTCAGGTTATCCAATTAATCTTTCCACACAAACAAAAAAAGGTGTTGATTAATTATAATTATTAGAGAAACAAAATTGAAATTGTTCAATGCTTTTTTGAAATATATATTTAAGGAGCGAGACCGAAAGAAACCCGACACACATTTTCACTTACAACTATTTTTGCATACGACACTGAAATTTGTTTTTTCATATCAAGTTATCTTTTAGAAGGTTTTGTGTAAAATATTTATGCGAGTGCGCCCCGGTAGGCTAGTTGGTAGCGTGCTGGCTTATCAGTGCAGGGGGTTGTGGGTTCGATTCCCACCAGAGGCACTGGTCTTTTTTCGCTACAATGCGCCGAAAGCCATAGTAGCTAGTGCTTTAATTATATGATTACACACTGCTACAAAAAAACACTTTTTGTCAGAACTTGAAAACCGACCTAGTGGGGGTTGTAAGCCTAGGTGAGGACATACAAAAGCCGTTTTCAAAAATTTTTAAACATCCTCAAAATTTTGAGTTATTTTCAAAAAACTGTTTTAGGGTAGGTCGTAGCACTTTACTACCTCTAACTCACACATTTTTTGACCGATTCTCAAATTTTAACAGTTTTGAAAGGCAAAGAATTAAGCTTTCATGAAATGTATTCATAATATATATGTTCCAAGAAACTAGGTAAGTGTTTATCAAAGGTTTCTCATTTTTTTTTTATTTTTTTTCCTAATTTTTGAAATTCAACAAGAGTTATTTTAGTTTTTTTCTATAAAAACCTATCTTTTTTTGCACTGTATTTTAAAGACAATTTTATATACAAAAAAACGAGATATTATGTGTTAAAATCGGTTTATATTTGCAAAATTTACTAAACTTTTTCTAAAGTAAAAATTTTGAGATTGCAGACTTTTCTTTTGGTAAACCACTTGACTTACAAACGTAAATAAAAGTTGTACAAATAAAGGGTCCGCCATCTAACGTTTTTTTTCCAACTAGTGCTTATTTCGTGAATGGTAACACTTAGCCCATGTCTGATTTGACAGATAATTAGTTTTATCCTTCCGCTGAACGAATATGGTTGTGTATACGCTTGAACAACGCTGGGAAATATTGCGACATTACTTTGAAAATCATGGTAATGAGCAAGGAGTGGCCGTTACAGTCAATGGCGATCGTTATCGGGCCATGTTGAACGAATTTTTGTTTACAAAAATTGAAGAGGAGGATATTGGCAACATTTGGTTTCAACAGGACGGCGCTACGTGCCACACAGCCGAAGCTACACTCGATGTTTTGCGCCCTGTTTTTGAAGATCGCATTATCAGCCGCAGAGCTGATGGCGTTTGGCCACCTCGGAGCTGCGATTTGACACCGTTGGACTATTATTTGTGGGGTGCCGTCAAAGATAAGTGTTATGCCAACAAGCCAGAGACTATTGACGCTTTAAAGGACACCATTGGTGAAATACAGCTGCACACAATCGATAATGTGCTTAAAAATTGGACCGATCGTGTAGGCTTCTGCATGGCCAGCCGAGGCAGCCATTTGAATGAAATTATTTTCCATTATTAACCGGAAGGATTGTACTTTCAAATAAAAAAAGAAATTTGAGAAAATATTCAGTAGTTTTTTTTATAGCATTTTCAAAAAAAAAAAAGTTATTTGGCGGACCCTTTAGCTTAACCTAAGTTAACATGTATAGTTAAAAACAGGTGTTAATGAAAAGTTAAATAACTTTTACAATTTTCATAGGATTTGAAAAATGAAAACCATGTTTTGCTAAGAACTAAATTTTCTTTATACGATGGTATAAATATTTATAAGCTTTCATATTAAAATAAGCAATGAAAAGCTACTAAAATCAAAAAAGTTTTGTTTTTTTGTAGATATTCTTTACAAAAACAATACTTATAACTTACAAATGTATCAAAAAATGCACGTTTTAAAGCGTAATCAGTTTTCTTTCCAAACCCGTTAAATTTAAATTGGACAAAAAACTGACTGAGTTACAGGTCGATAAGTTGACGAACATCAATGAAAACGGGGTTTTTAGAATAACTTCTTAATTTGAGGGTGTTTCTGAAATTTTTTGACACAATTTGTAATGTACTCAACAAGACCTATAACCCACGCTAGGTCGTTTTATAAGTTTTTTTCACTGTATTTAAGCGATCTGCTCATTATTTTTCTTACAAATATAATCTGAACAATATAGCTTTTTTTTTGGCATTTTTAATATCCAAATTTCTAGGAGCAGACCATTTAAAAAAAATTGAATATATTGGGAAGTTGTGTTGTAGCCTTAATCAATAATTTATAAAAATCTTAATATAATTTTATTTTTCTGATTTCTGGACAAGTAAGCAAATGTTTCTGGTGAGAAATTGAAAATTTTTTTGTAAAAATTAAAATTTTTTTAGCCTCACTTTTTTTCAAAGTCCATTTGAAAACAAACTAAAACTACTCGAATATTTTATACGCATACTGTGACTACTTTTTAAAAGATCACTTGATAAGAAAGTTAAATTCTTAGCATGAATGTGTTGCGGAAATTCGATCTCACTCCTTATAACCAAAAGTAGGTGTTGATTCAATTAAAACTGCTTAGAAAAAAAAGAAAAATTTCAAATAAATCAATTCTATTCTTTTGAAATTTTGGCTTAAAAAATTTGTTTTTTTTTTTGTCCATTAACATTAAATCTTTTGAAATGTGTTCAAATAAATTATATTCTTATATGAAAATATGAAACATTTTAATTTATTAAAGAATGGATTAAGATTTTTGTTGCTTGATTAACTGTAAACACCCTCACGTTTTGTTAATTATAATGATAGAAATAATAAAAAAAAAATTAACAGAATTTGCCATAAGGCAAATTTTATAGTCAAAATTTTAAAAGCAAAACTATAGTTTGTGTTTTGTTCGCTGATTAACAAAAAAGTTTAATGAACTTTCAAAGACCAAAAAAGGTGTTAGAGAATAATGAGAAAAAATCTTTAGAATAGTTTTTTTTTTTTACGAAAACCTCATTTGTTAGCAAAAGTTTAATAGATTATTTTAATTATGAAGAACCATATAACATAATTAAAGGTAAACAATTTTCAAATTGATTTATATTTAAGGTTAATTTTTACTTAAAAAAAAATAATAATAAAATGTGAGAACTTTTTCGATGATTATATGTAAAAAAAACCAGATTTCAATCAGCATTTAGGAATTAAGCTCCAAAATTGCTTAAGAACTACAAGAAGATACATTTTTATTTTAAAAGACGCAATACAATAACAATAATTTAAATATTTAATGATTTCGTTTAATTGGTTAAGTGTGTAAAATTATTAAATTTATTCAAATTATTCTAACAATATTTCTGGAATGTTTCCCAAACAAATGGCATAGTAATCACCATATCAAATAATTTATGGAAATCGATTTATACGAAACGCATGTTATTCTACATATACAGCCCGAGTAAAAATGTGTTCATATTGTTACAATCATATATTATTTAATATAACATTATATAAACACTTATAGCTTAATATGGATATATGTGATGGCGCATATGTTCATATAACATTATCTTGGATTTGTGAAAGGCGTGGTAGAGAAGAATGAGTGTATTTTCTAAAAATCATAACTACATTGTAAATTTTCAATTATTCTGAATCAGACTGCGCAGTTTCTGGTATTGAACTTTCGTCAGTGACCCTGTTTTTTATGAGTAGTGTAATATTTGTTATGTTTCTATTTGTTCGATTGCGTCTATATGAAATTTTCTGTGCAATCACTGACCGTGGTATAGATAAACAGATTTCGAATGCCACATGCACTCGCACTACACGTTAGACAGAGCGCTTTAGCCCACTGATCTATCGTCAGGTCGAGTTTTTTTTTTTTTTTTTTTTTTTTAATTTTAACCAATACTCAGGGGATGCCCCCTACTCATGTATGGGAGGGAGGAAAGAGGGTATGGGAGGGAGGAGAGAGGGAGTAGTGTTTGTGGATATTTGATTTAAATTTTTCTAAATTGTAAGCAACAGGGAAGACTTCTGCGGGAAGTTTGTTCCACATACGAATCGTTCGACTAAAAAACGAATTTTCTCTGTAATGCGTTGTGCGAAACACAGGACAATCAACTACAAACGGATGTGCTCTACTAGATAAGCGAGTATTACGAATAAAAACTCGGGCTCGAGGAATAAGTTCACTTATCTCAGATGAGCACCTCCCATGGTAATATCGATAGAAAAGTGTCACACAACCCACATTCCGACGATGCTCCAATGAATCAATAGAGTTGGATACACTACTGTCATTGATAAGCTTCAAATTAAAACTAGTTTTATTCAATACACGGTGTTTTTGTTCTTGCATACATAATCTCAGAAGTACAACTCCAACACAACACAACAGTTCTATTTTTAGAAACTTACCTCACTCTAATGCCCACTGTTTTCCCATATGTTGTAATTGATGCCACATCTATGATATATTCTTTGTATATTGGATACATGGCGCTTACGTAGTTAGAGAATTGCCAGAGAGCAAAGTTTGATTTTTTGTTTGAGTTTGAATTTTAACGTCTTTTTCAGACAATTCCAATTAATACTATAATTAATATGCAATTTTATTTAATTTTAATTGTGAAAGGCGTGGTAGATTTGGTTTTTCGAAAATTTTTGATATGGTCTCATACATATTAATATCTTAATATATATCGATTGATATAACCGTAGATGTGACATATATTACTACATATGGTACACACAGAGAAAAAATTCAAAAGAATTGCCAACAGAATTGAAAAGTGTATATTAATGATAACAACTTATAAATTCAGTTAGAACAACGATACTTATATTAGATTTCGGAATATTATGGATCTAACAAATAAAATTCAGTTGAATTAACCAAATTTTGTTGTGAAAACTAATGTTCAGTTTTACCAACCGACTGAAATTCGTAATAACCGAATTTGAGTCGTAGTTATCCAATTTCAGTTGACAAGTAGCTTATTTTTTTTCTGTGTGTATATATTAATTAGCATGATTTATATTATATTATGGCTTAATACAATTGTTACATATAATAATATCGAATCTCTTTTTTCTACACTGGGACGTTTAGTTTTGAGTTCTTCAAATAATATGCATAATTAATGAATAGTCAAATCTGAAATGTCATATTTTTAATATTTTCTTCTTCTTCTTTTTGTGCATATTTCCTCTTCTAAGTAATATTTCTTCCGTCATAATGTCTTCATTATACCAAACGTTAAGTTTTTTTTGTCATAAATCACTCAACAACTGCAAAAATATCTTCAATTCAAAATTTATATTTGAAAAAAAAAAAAAAATAAACGCTTGAACAAATGCATTAAACGTCAACAATTAGTAGTTATATCTACCATATTATCTCTTACCATATAAACGAAAATATGGCTTATAATAATGTAAAACCGGATGTTTGTAGTTTTGTGGCCTATCAGTTTGATTTTTTTTAAAAAAAAATTGTTTCTGTAATTATTATGTGGTTGTAGGATTAACATTAAAATTATCAACACTTTATTATAAATGTAAATCTATCACGGTTAGCCTAAGTCGATTTAAATAAAATGTCCGTGTTACTAGATTCTGAAAGCGGATTCTGTTTCTAGAAAATCTACAAACTATGTTCCAACGAAAACGAAAAAAAATCTAGGTGAAGATTTTTTTTGCGACCAATAAAAATTTTTAAAATTCGGTCTATCTTTCGTTTATTGTACCTCACCGATTTTGGTAAAAAATTTAGGATCGATTCCGATACGTGAGCTGAGTCTATAATTTTATTTTTTGTCAGAAAAGTGAAAAAAACGCGGTCCCATCCCTGGAAAACAAAAATGTATAAATATCACAGAAAAGAAGATTTTATAAGCTTTCCAATAACATATAATTTGTCCCGAACAGATAAGTAATTTATCACAAAATTCAAACTTTAAAAATTTAACTCTAAAGCCTTGCCGCCTCCAATTGGGGCGTGTCTGACATAAAAAATAAAGTTATCAACTCAGGTCACGTATATAAATCGTTCCTAAATTTGTTATCAAAATCGGTGATGTGCACCTAAAAAAAGGCATGACAAATTTTGATTGGCTTCGAAATAAGCGCCAGCTGGAGTTTTTTGTTTTCATGTTCGTTGAAAAATGGTGTTTAGAGCATCTAAAAAGAGAATCCGTTTTCAGATTGCAGTAACATGCTAATTTTATTTAAATTGACTCAGGCTTACCGTGTTTGTTTTATAATTTCATTTTGTCTATCAAGTGCTGAGTTTAGAACGGATATTGTTTAAAGGTTAAGCTTTAACTACAAAAAAAAAAAAAACATAAAACATAGAACAGGGTTGTATTGATTGTTATGTTTGGTATGCAATTTTTATGTTGTTTATATTTACAAGTTCTAGTTTTATGTTTTCTTGACCAAAAACGGGGTCAGGTTTAATATTTTAGTTTGTATTGAAGATAGAAAATCGTTTTAATTGAAATATGTTTGTTTTTCAAAAGAATTCTTTTAAGGTCGTTTACAAGGTTGGTATTTTTTCTTTTTGCTTTCTGGTGTATTTCATTTGAATTTTTTTAAGAAGAATAATTTTATTTAAAGATTCATCAGCAGTAAAGGGGCTTTTTTACTTATATTAAATATTCCAAGTAATGGGATTGTATATGAACATTAGGATGTAACTTATTCCAAATGGAAGACATCGTTTTTTTTTATAAAACATTAGCCCGTGCAGAATTTTGGCCGAAAATTTACCATTTCTGAAAAAAGTGTATTTGATTAAAAATTCTCAAAATTCGAAATTTAGAAATTTTTTAAATTTTTTTTTTAAATTAATTTAAAAGACACGTTTTTGCATTTTTATCAAATCTGTGCTTCATTTTTGATTCCAGGCTAAAGTGGGTTAATGATATCCGCTGAAGTAAGAATTCCATATCTAAATAATTTTTCAGTCTATTAAATGAATAGATGAAGTTAAAAATAAATTTATCAAAATTTAAAATTTTGTGAGTTTTTAATAAAAATACATCAACGTTTTCAAAAAAATCGATCTCTTTCTTGTGGAACTATTTGTATTATAACTGGGACTGTAATGAACGAAACTCTTTTTTAAAAGGACATCCTAATGAGAATGTATTGTAATCAGAGAAGACCAAAAATCGCAAAATTCGTGGTGTTTATGGAAAAAAATTATTAAAAAAAGGCAAAAAAATAGCAAAACTACAAAAAGAAAAAAAGTTACTTTTTAAGAGAAAAAGAAAAAAATAATGAGGTAAAAGGCATTTCAAGGGAAGAAAATTAAAAAAAGCAATTTTAACGATTAAAAACTTAAGAAAAAGCTGGGGTTAAGCCCAAAAATTAAAAACAAATAAATGGCTAAATAATACAAATTTCGGATACGAAGTTATATGGTGTATGATAATTTATGCCCATGTATGATCATATATTCTTTAATCTGATCATATAAGTTTATATGCTTATATCAACGAGAGTAGGGTTTCGAACTCTATTGACTCATTGGAGCATCGTCGAAATGTGGGTTGTGTGACTTTGTTCTATAGATATTACCATGGGAAGTGTTCTGCTGAGATAAGCCGACTCATCCCGAGGGACCGGGTCTCTGTTCGTACTACCCGCTTGTCAAGTAGATCTCATCCGTTTGTTGTCTATAGCCCGGCAAATCGCACAACGCATTACAGAGAAAATTCGTTTTTCAGTCGCACTAGCCGTATGTGGAATTATCTCCCTGCGGAAGTCTTCCCTGCAAATTACAATTTAGAAAAATTCAAGTCAAATGTCCACAAACACTACTCCCTCTTTCCTCCTCCCCATAACATATTTTCCAGATATCAAAAAAATGCAATGCATTAGTAGGGGCATCCCCTGAGTGTTGGTTCAACGTAAAAAAAAAAAAATCTATGACCAAATATTGTCATATGTTGAATAAGATTTGCACATATATGATTAAGTATACCCATATATTTTTATAGATAAGACCATATCTTATATGATAAATTTCTCAAAGGACCAGTTTCAGTGACACTTCATATATTTAATGCAAAAATTCGTTAATATCATGCATACAATTCTCTTAGTGAATATTCCTCTTATTTTTAATCTTTATTAAGTTGTTCTTCTGAATTTCATTGAAATTTCATTTAATTTTTTATATGTTTTTTCTTATAACCAAAATGTTTATATTACACTTGATATCCTTGAAATTAACCAGTCCAATAAGACAAGACAACAATCGCCCAAAAATCACCAGTAAATTTAGCATTTTATTAAGTACTACAATACGATTAAGAAAATATATATTTCTTTGTTCACCATACACAGTAACAACTTTGTAAAAGTGTCCCTTGTTAACAAAAAAAAAAAACAGTATACGGCTTGCAAAAAAAAAACAAAAACGATATAAAATAACGATAATGGCACACACGCAGTCGACAAAACAACGGGAATTTTAAGCAACTTTTTTTAATCAAGTCTTACAAAAGACAGTAGGAACTTGTTAAAATTTTTATAAATATTGTAGAATTTACTGAAATGTTTTTTAGCCAACTCATTCAATAATGAAACAGTCAAGACAAGGATTGTAATTTATAAATGAGTTTTATTTTGTTTGTGAAGAGGATGTTACCAAAAGTGACATATCATGCTGAAACATTAAGTTTGAAACTTTATGAGGTTATTTCGTTTTAAAATGAAAAGACCTTGAAATTTTTTCATACAAGATAATATGCATTGAAAAGTATTCATTAATTAAAGAAAGAACTACAAAATTTCTTATGTTTATAAATATGTTTAATATTTAAAATAATGTTGAATCTAATTTGATATGATCTATGTAATGAAATAATTTTAAATTTTGTAATAATTTTTATCAAAAAGTTGTCAGAATATAAGGTTAATAACTTTAAGTCCTTTACTTTCTTCAACAAGTTTGTGTCTTAAGTCTTTTGTTTTATAGCTAATAGTTTTCACAAAGTTATTTGTTTACGGTTTGTTATTTTTTTTTTATTTTTGTAAAATATTTTTGAAGATAACACCTAGTTGTTGTTTTTTAAGATTATTATACATATATTTTTTGTTGCTTGGTTGTTAATTTATGCAGATTTGCAATCTGTATTTTAAGTATGTAATTGTTGAAATAAATCAACAATTAGAGCGTCTAAAATATGCGGTTAAATATTGTATATATTTACTAACGAGTATTAACTGATATTTACTAACTGCTGCTGCTGTTTGTTGCTACTTAACTAACTACCCAACAGACATGGGCGGCGTCAATTACATTTTTAATTAAGAAATTCGCTAAAATTTAAAATAAATAAAAAAAATAAAAAAAACATCGGAATTGAAAAAATAGCTAATTTCTCAATCATTCACTAGTGAAAATTTGAAATAATATTAATAATTTCAGACCTACGCCCGCACTTGTAGGCTTAAACGCTTCCTTAGAAAATTTTTAAAAAAATTTTGAATACCAAACTAGTAACAACATTTGGGTATTTAATTACAGGGCAATTGCTCAATTACATCCAATTATATGTAATTAGAGGAACAAATGTAATTCGCCTGTAATTAAATACACAAATATTGGTATTACGTCCCATGTCTGGAATTGACAAAATTTAATATGTTCCAAGCAAGCGTTTAAGCCAACAAGTCTGAGCGTAGGTCTGAAATTATTAATTATATGGCAAATTTCACAAATGAATGATTTTGAAATGTAATTGACGCCGCCCATGTCTGCTACCCAACAGCAACAACAATAATAAAAAACAAATTGTATCTGTATGTTAACAAAATATTTGTTTAAAGTTGTAGTCTTAAAAAGTATTAAACGCATTAGTGTTTATGAATTTAATTTTTACAAATTGAATAAACATTAACAGAATTGCAAAAAAAAAACGTATAAGTATAAAATTATAAACTTATGTCACAGGCCTTCTATACTACTCTTAGGAACTCAACCCGCCCTCTTTATTTTCTTCACCAGCTCTGCCCAACTCAGTAACCAATCAAAGAGTAAAAAAAACGGGTTTTTAAGAGAAATTTAGGTTGCATTAACAAAAATTAGGTTTGTTCACAAAAATTATGTTTTAAAAAACTGTGTTTGCAGGTGTTGAAATTGGGTTTGATGCAGTGTTGCCAGAAAATTTATTTATAAATATCCTAACAAACCATACCACAAAGCATTTGGCATATTTATTTAATTATAATATGGTTTTTTATTTTTCAAAAATATGGTAACCTTCCATGGAAAAGCTTGCAACAAAATGATGCAAATCGACTCATTTTAAAGAGAAAATGTTGGTTACTGAGTTGGGTAGAGCTCGCCTTTTTTTCGAGAGGCACGTAAGAGGTATTCCATCTCTGTTAATAATTACTCTAAACTTATGTTAAAAAGAAAAATTAAAAATTTTTCCCAAACATCTAATAAAATTACAGGAGGACGTAATCTGAATTTTTAAAAATTAATAAGATTGTGACCACCAATTCTCTATATTTTAGGCACGCTGATTTCAATGGCGTACTTTAGTTTTCGATGTATGGTACAGTTTTTTCATAAAATGACTTTAAAGATTGACGCATGCAAATTCAGTTTTTTGTATATAACGGTTTTAAAATGAAATCAATCTGACTGCTTTCATATGAAAAATACGCGATATGTCAACAATTTTATATGACAGCATAACTTTCGTAAATGAACCCAGAGTCTAACTTTTAATAAAGTATGTAGAACACAAAATATGTGTGCAAAAAATCAACCAAAAATGTTGTTATTTAAAAAAATTTGTACCCAAACGGAGGTTTTTATTAGGAAAACTTTTGCATTTATAAATATTTTTAGATGAAAATTTTGAAACGTTCTTCTGAAACTTGTTAATATATCATCCTGGAAACCTATGCTGCCATATAAAACTTTTGACAAATAGCGAATTTTCATAAAAAGGGCTTTAATAAAATAAATATTTGTGCGCCCCGGTAGGCTAGTTGGTAGCGTGCTGGCTTATCAGTGCGGGGGTCGTGGGTTCGATTCCCACCAGAGCCACTGGTCTGTTTTCGCTACAACGCGCCGAAAGCCATAGTAGCTAGTGCTCGGTTAGGGTAATAGTATATAATTTGTAATTATATGATTATTAATTAATAAAAAAAAAAAAAAAAAAAAAAAAAATATTTTTTTACTAATACAACTCCTCTTCCACGACTATTTCCACTACATGAACATTTGATTAGCTCGATTAATAATAATAGAATAGAATTCGTGAAAACTGACAACATTTAAATAAAAAAAACGATCAATACACAGAAAAAACTAAAAACGGGTTTCAATTAAAAAATTTATTGAATCAATTAATATTTTAATTGATTTTGCACCTATCACGGCAATGCTACTATCAATTAAACCTTTTATTAAAATTGAGAAGGAAAAAAGTTATAAACACCTTCTACAAAAAAAAAAAAATATGATACTCACAAAAAAGTGTGTGATCTATACGTTGGTATGTGTGTTTTTTGCAATGCTGAGTCTGTTTGTGTGTGTGCTTGTTTTGTTTGTTAACTTCAAATATATTTGGTATTTTATGCTGAAAATTTTCTATTTAAGCATACAGTGTATGTATGTATTTATATATTTAAAAGTCAATAAAAATATTTATTGATTTAATTAAATATTAGTTGAGAAACAAATTAAATTAAATTCAAATCAAATCTTTAATTAGATATTTTAGGTTGATAATTTTTTCTGTGTAACAAGTTTAATTTTAAGCTTTAGAATCAAATATGTACCCTAATTTTTACTACTGGTCTACTGGTTTAGATTTCAACAGAAAGAAATCAGATTTATGGCGGTTAAAATATTTTGTATTCAAAAACTTTATGAAAACGAGTCAAATTTTTAAGTAATTTTGCGGAAAAACTGATAGAATGAAAAATAAATTAAGCCATTGAAATCAGCATGCCCTAACTATATAAAATTAATGGCCAGAACCTTATTAATTTTTTTGATGTCATGCCGTGTTTTATTAAACATTTTGATAAATTTATCTTACATTTAAAATTTTCTTTTCATAGAGGCTTTTGTTATTACTTCTTCACCGTTTCAGCTCATTTTCTTATTGGTTTTTTAATTAAATTAATGACTTTATCTCAAAAATATGCGGAAAGAATTATTTATTTTTTCTTAAAGACTTGTTCTGATTTTAATTGACAGGTTGCAAATTTATTATAAACATAATCTACAAAACCCTGATATTTTTTTCTGCGTTATTTTAGTCATAAATCAAAGAAGTTTGTAGTATATTGTGTTTAGGTTTTGAAACATGGTCAAGTTATTGTTTATATTTTTTCTATTCTAAACAATTATGTTAAATAATTGTTGACGTTAAAATAACCGCAAGCTTACACACTAAATAAGCTTTGGCCAATATTGATTGTATTGAATATACTTAAAAGAGGTGACCAGTAGCAGAGATTTTTAAAAAAAAAAATATATGCAATTTATTCTCTAAATAAAGTCCTTTTAAAAGGACACAACATAACATTATGAAAAACTGAGTACACAGTTTTACTTAACGTGGTTCTGAACTTTCACGTGTGTGTCGATTTTTTTTTATGTGTGAAAAACAAATTGGCATTTCCAAGTGAAAATGGGTTCGTATATGAATATATATGATTTTAATTACACCCCTACGTTTTATTTCAAATGGTTCCAAATGGAAGAAATCGATTATTTTTTTAAAAAACTTTAACGCCTGCTGAATTTCGTCTGCAAATTAACAAATTAAATTTTTTTATTTAATTTATTCCTTTTAATTTTTTTTGTAATTCAATATTTAATTTCATTTATTCATTTAATAGACTCAAAATTATTCAGATATGGAATTTTGACTTCATCGGCATTCATGAACCCACTTTAAAGTGAAGTCGAAAATGACCCACAAATTTGATAAAAATGCAACAACGTATTGTTTCAAAATTAATTTTATAGATTTTGTGAAATGTCTAATTTGGAGATGTCAATTTTAAAGAAAACAAATAAACTGGAAAAATTATTATTCGAGTTTGTGCTCATTTTGTCAAAAACTGAACATAATTTTAATGTTTTTATTAAAGTTTGCATAGTTTTCGGAAAAATATCACTTACATTTGATTAGACCATAATTATCTTTACTTTTATTTAAAAAACTTAAACCCTTAGTGGCCTGGGGACAAAAAAAAGGCCCATGTAACTTAATTTTAATTATGACTACAAGATTGTAATGCCTTTAAGTTGATACAAAAATCTCCACTTGAGAAAAATTATTATTTTATGTTACATGATTTATATGTTGGCCAAAGAAGACCCACTAGGAAATTAAGAGAATAAGACATTTCATAATTTTCTGAGAAATATCACGTAAGTGTTATTAATTTTATTCAAAAAAGCTTTAACCTTTTTTTTTTTTTACGTTGAACCTACACTCAGGGGATGTCCCTACTAATGCATTGCATTGTGTTGATATCAAGAAAATAGGTTATGTGGAGGAGGAAAGAGGGAGTAGTGTTTGTGGACATTTGACGTGAACTTTTCTAAATTGTAATTTGCAGGGAAGACTGCCTCAGGGAGACAATTCCACATACGGCTAGTGCTACTGAAAAACGAATTTTCTCTGTAATGCATTGTGCGATTTGCCGGGCTATAGACAACAAACGGATGAGATCTACTTGACAAGCGGGTAGTACGAACAGACTCATCCCGGTCCCTCGTGTGCAACGCTCTCCGTTGCACACGATCCAGAAGCCCCAAAATATACTTTGAAGCACCTGCCCATATATGGGAGTTATATTCCATCTTCGGCCGGATGTAGGTGGTATATATATTAAGGAGATCAGATGGGGTGAAGTATTTCTTACACCGGTTTAGAAAACCAAGACACTTGAAAGCTTCTTTTGATACGTGAATAATGTGATCTGTCCAATGGACATCACACTGTATTCTCATGCCCAGAACATCAAGAGTATCTGAATCCTCAATAACGATCCCATCCATATACACAGATGACATAGTTGAGTCCACAGACCTACGGGTCAACATACAACATTGAGTCTTACGAGCATTAAAATCGACCCTGTTCGCACGACCCCACTCTGAGATTGTCGAAAGGTCATGATTGAGTGTGTCATTCGTAATCTGTCTTTTGCCTCCGACCTCCACAAGGCTTGGCCTACGATCGAAGGAAAAAGAATGACAAATGTTGCTGTCATCTGCAAAGGAGTAAACAGGATTGATAGTTCGACCAAGGAGGTAATTAAGAAAGATGAGAAAAAGAGATGGAGAAAGAACAGAGCCCTGTGGTACCCCTGAACATAACTGAAACTCGTCGGATGAGACCCCATCTATAACAACACGTATAGTACGATCTCTGAGAAAACTCGAGATAAATCGAGAGAAATCATTACCTACACCAAAGGCAATTAGTTTTGATAACAGTGCGCCGTGCCACACACGATCGAACGCCTTGGAAATATCTAGAGCAACTACCATTCGATGATATATGAATTCAAAAAATCTGACCGATCTGAATTCTTCAAATACACAAAGTCGAAAATAAGGCAAAATTTATTCCGATTTTACTTAAACTATAAATTGCTAGTTTTATTAAAAAAAAAACTACTGCACTTATTAAAATTAAAATATCAGGGTTGCCATGTGACAAATCCAAAAAATGGCAAAAACCACGATATTTAAAAAATCGGTTAAGTTTAAAAAAATTAAAATTTCATATATTTTTCAATCAAGATTTGTCCATAAAACTATTTAAACTAAAATTTTTAAAAATCTGTATAAAGTTTAACTTGGTTCCTAATGCTTCGCTATAGGGCGCTTAAAGGCAAAACAAATAAAAAAAATTTTCTTAATGAAGCATTGTTCTTTTTATCTGCAAAGTTTGGCTCAAAGATGTCCAGCGGACTTGTACTTAATGAGGGAATGCGTATATAATACTGTTATGCAAAATACTGTTTAGGCAAAATACTGGTCAAAAAACTTTTAAAAATCCTGCTTTTCATATTAATGTTTTACAAAATACTGTGTTTCATAAAACTGTTTTACAAAAAAATGGATTTCACAATACTGTTTTGCAAAATACTGTGAATTAAAAATGCTGGTTTACGAAATTTATTTTATTAAAAATAACTTCAACAAAAGTATATAATTTTCAAAAATTTACACATATGCACTTTACGTTTGCACAAGCCCAATTAGAAGTGCCTGATTTATAATTTTTCTCCAAGTGATAAAAATATCCATCAATACATAATTTATGATTTCCTTTGTTTGATTTAATAATATTAACTTTCGACATTATAAATTTTTCACAAAACAACAATTTTAACAAAATACAATACAAGATTACTAAAAATATGATTTGATTAACTACACGTGGGTATCAACACTTTTAATGCTGCTTGCAATATTAAAACATTTGCATATGATAACAACAACACAGGTCAACTGATAAAATCTGCAATGAGATCAGCTGTTATTAATATATGTTGATTACATTAGAATTATCTTTTGGTTGTTATGGTTTATTTTAATAATTATATATAAATTGAGATAAATTTTACTTAATTAGTACAGAGCGCTCAGTAAAACAGGATTTTACGAAACAGTATTGTGTTATACAGTATTTTGTAAAACAGTATTATGAAATGCAGTATTTTTTAAAACATTATTACGAAAAGCACGATTTTGTTATAAGTAGGATTTCGACTCGAACCCCTTAATGAGTTCAAATTTAATCAATAAAATAAAAGTTGGTCACCCTAATTATGCCATAAGTCCAATAACCATTAGTTTAGTTAACTTAAACAAACGTTGGCTGTTCTTTGGTATTGAACTCGTTTAACAGGTTCTAGTTTAAATAAAAAAAAAAAAAAAATATATGGTCATTCTGGTATACAAAACAATCATTAATAGCAAGTATTTCCAACAATTTTGTTTTCGAAAGTTTGTATTTAATATTTATATATATATGTGGGGGTGGTGGCTTTTTTTTTATTGTAATATTAAGAACCTTTAATAAGAACCAGTTTATTATAGAAACCACAAAACGGTTCAGAACAAGTCCTTGAAATATAATTGTGTTCAGTATTTTTTCATTTCATAAAATGATTGATTAGAATTAATTTATTCAAGTGGTTAAATGTTAGAATTGCCATTAAAATTAATAATATGTTATGAAAAGAAAATTGTTGAAAAAATAAAAATAATTAAATTATAGGTGGGGTCTTAGGCAAGTTCAAAGATTTTGTTATATATAATAATAAAAAATTATTTTTAAAAATTATTATAATGGCGTAATTTTAGTTAAGTAGTTAGATACTATTGAAACGGATATAATAAATGGGCAAATTTTTAGACCAAAATTTATTATTGATAAATAAATATTAAAGAATTATTTTATTTGCCTGTTTTATTTAAAAAAAATATATTTTAGTATTCTTTAAAATCATTTTTAAATTTTTTTTAAGCTTGTTTGAAGTTAATTTTTTATACAAAAATTTATTTTGTCTCTGTGTTATTTAATTATATATCAAAAGTCATTAACACCACTGACCTAAAAAAATTAGTTATGACTAAATGTATTCTTAAAAAATATTTAATCATCACCCTCATTTATAATATAAAAAATTTAAATCATTAACTTTAATTAAGGTATTTCCTTTTTGAAAAAAACCGCAACATTTACACAAAAAATCTAATAATAATGATATGACTGATTAATTCTTATGAATTGCAATTAAACGTTAATACGGATTTTAGAATTTAAACAAAAGACTTAAGACACAAACCTTCTCATTCTTATAAATATCAAGAACAAAAAAACTAATTATTTTAAGCGATTTTTTTTTTTATATAACTTAATTTTAGTTATTTCTTTATACATAAGAAGAGAATATAATGATTTTTTTAAAGAACAAATTAATAAAATTGAATATACTTGAAACATGATTAGTTCTACTTTATTGTTTAAATAATGTTTTACCATTCTTGTTTAAAATGTTAAATAAAATTTTTACGAAAAAAATAAAAAAAAAAATTCAATTAAATTTTTAACCTTGACCTATATTTTAAAACAGTATAAGTTTTATGTTTAAAAAAATTTAACCGCCAATACATATTATTTATATTATAATAAAGGAAATGGTTTAAAACAATAAATATTCTGGGTTCATAAAACTTCATAATATATTATTAAAAAATATGGTATACCTTTGTCTAGTTTAATCACACTCCCATTTTCTGGTTTTAAGTTTTTTTTTGCTTTAATTACTAATGCTTAAACTTTAAACTTTATTTATAACAAGTTTTTGTTTTGGTTTATTAAACTATTTTTTATTTTTTAAAATACCTTAAAAGTTTTTTTTTTCTAAAATGTTTAAAAATAACTACAACACCATTTTCATTTTTAAAATTTCCTCTTTTTAAATACCACGACCATTTACTCATGCTATTCCTTTTTCAACTTATTTCTTTGAAGGGTTAAAAATAACCCAGCTAATTCAACATTTTCATTGTATGTACAAAATAGTAGACCCTTGTTATACAGACCTTTCAAATAATTATTTAAATAATAATTGAAGGGCTTAGTGCAAAAACATGATAAGCCACACGTTTTCAAAAAATGATTTTATGTGTTCATTGCATTACCTAACGTGGTATCAATATCCACTTAAATGATTAAAGCTTTATTCCAAATACTTTCAGATCAAGAGCAAATGTTACTTTTTACAATTCGACTATATTTCAATATTTTTTTTAGGCAAGAACATGATATGCCACACCAATAAGATACTCATTCCTTGAAAAATTCTAAATAAATTTTCTGTAAAAACTTGATAAGCCACATTAATTTAATAAAATGTTTTTACTGTCTTCTAGAGTCCCTGCGAGGAACATGTAAAAGAAGCCACATTTACATGTTTGTATTTACAAGTATATATATCACGAGAATCCCTACAATCAGCTACCTATTCTTTAAAATAAAAATATTCCTAATAAAATTTCTGCAACAACTTGATAAGCCACATTAATTTAACAAAATGGGTTTTACTGTCTATTAGTCTCATAGCGATGGACATGAGATAGAAGGCACTTAAAGCAAGTATATATATCATGAAAATTCTTCAAAAAAGCTACCTAATCTTTAAAATCAAATAATTCCATTGACGTAATAAAATGGTTTTTACACTCTTCTAGACTTCCACCGACGGATATGTAATAGAAGACACAAACTGTCACTTATTACAAGCATTTATAGCTCGAACATCTTGCTTAACAGCTGCCTAGAAGTCATTGAAAACCATTTCTTTAAAATCAATGTGGCTTATCGTGTTTTTGCAGAAATTTTATTTAAGATTTTCTTATTTTAAGAAAAAGTCGCTGTTTTTCTGGACTTTTATATTCTAGATACTTGTAATAAGTGCCAAGAGGTGTCCTTCTATTACATGTCCATCGCTTTAAGACTATAAGGCAGTGAAACCCGTTTTTTCAAATCCACGTGGCTTATCAAGTTATTGCAGAAATTCTCTTTAAGATTTTTTATTTAAGGAAATAGTTGCTATTTAGCAGGATTTTCGAGCAACAGATACTTGTAATAAGTGCTAAAATATCTTGGCATTTATTACAAGTTTCTACAGCACTAAATGCCTGAAATACAGATATTATTTCTTCAAAATTAAAAAATTCTAAATAATATGTCTGCAAAAACTTGATAAGCTACATTGACTTAATAAAATGGGTTTTACTGTCTTATAGTCTTCCGAAGAAGGTCATGTAATAGAAGACACATTTTGGTACTTTTTACAAGTATCAAGTATCAAGAAAGACTATCTAATTTGCTACAATTTTTCAGACTATGAACTTCTTTACTTATCTTTGTGCAATAACTTGATAAGCCACACTTTTTTTTTGTAAAAAAGCAGTTTCCGATGGATTTCTATCATCCTTCAACGGGTATGTGATGGGAGCCTTCCTATTATGTATGCTTACAGTCTGGTTTAGTTAAAGCCTCATTTTCTACATTGTTTTTAAACTTTGAAGGCGATTATTTCATTACTTTAATTTTGTGGCTTATCAAGCTTTTACACTAAGCCCTTCAATTGTTTGTACCTTTTTCGTTAGGGGATTTTTCAAAATTTATTTAAAAACATAATAAATCCTAAGGTTTTATATTTTTAATCATAATGTTGATGAGAAAGTTCAAACATTTATTCTGTGCTAAAAATTTGTTGTTCAATTGTATGTCATTTTTGAAAATCTTCCCAATAGGACTATGAATTTTTTCAGAACACAAAGACAAAAATATGCGAAATATGAAATATAGTATGTAAGATCATTTATTATGGCAAAAAAATGATTTAACAGGAAATTGAAAAAGTAACAAAATTTTGTATATTTGATTAAAAAAAAAAACGAAAATTTTTATTACTTGTAGAAAATCAGTTTTAAAATTTTTTGTTGGAACTTATTCGGATTTCGGTAAACGAGGCTTAATATTTTTTTAATACTAATGATTTATTACTTTGAAAAATTTATTTATTTAAAAACTAAACTTAGTTTCAATTGGTTAATTTAAACAAAATTCAGTTATAACCAGGGCCACCGTTTTGGAGTAGTCGAGTAATTCGAGCTACGCGAGTAGTAGTTAACTACTAGCTCGACCCCTTCTAGTAGCTCGAGTAGTAAGAGTACATTTCTTGTTCATTTGAATTCATCTACAAAATTCAATATTAGTGATAAGTATAACAAACGTATACTAGCATTTCTTACCTCACTGGGATGAACATTCTGTCATGGGTCAACTACTACTAAAAAAAATGTCGATCATTCACAAAAAAAATAATTTTTTTTTTAATTATGCACTCATATGAATTGACTATATTTATAGATGGCTCATTTAAACTGTTCCGGTAAAAACTGCGGCGAACAACTAGTCAAAAAATTTTGACCATTTCCATAAAAAATTATAGAAATATGCTATTTTTAAACCGGGTTTTACTGTATTATAAATAATTCAATATCCCTCAAAAAAATTGAAAAATTTCTTAAATTCAAAATGGAACTGGTGTAGTTAAATGTTCTCTTTTATGTAATATTTTGTGTTTCTTAGCAATTAGCTTTGCCTTTTAGCTTGATCTTTTGTTTTATGTTTGTTGTGGTGTAACTACACCTTAGGGGCAGTTAATAGCGGTAATAAAAATGTAATACTTTATAAAGCTTGTTATAGAAGAGTTAAAAAAAAAAAATGTAAAGCAAATATGAAAAATATAAACCAAATAACAAAATATTTTGTGGAAATAAAACAAAAGACTTAAGACACATACACAGACAACCCTTTTGTTTACTATAATCAATGAATGAATTATAATAATTGAAAATTGGGACATAAATTGATACATAAATCAAAAGCTTAAAGACATAATTTTATTAAAAAATAGTTTACATCAATTTACTGATGTTTGGAAATTCAAATTTCGTAATTGTTATAATTTTTAAATTTCACTTTCATTTTGTTTAAAAAGAAAAAAATTGTCATCTCAAAAAGAAAAATATGTTAAACAAATTTTATTGATTAAATGTTTATTAAATCAAATTAAAGATTGCATCATTAGTATCATTATCATTATTATGTTTATGATAAATGGCATAAATTACAATATAACGATTTTACAACATATATTTTTTTTATTTATTTACAGTTATTATAATACCAACAAAATATGTTATGAAACTATTGATGAAATGTTAAACATTTTATATGTTTAGATGATTTAACATATTATTTAATAGTAAATTTTAAAAAAAAAATAATTTAACATAAATTTATGTTTTGTATAAAAATTTATTAATAGTGATTTATGTTTTTAACACAAATACACATATAAAGTTTTTGAAAAATATTGCCTAATAAAATACAGGGAAATTAAATAAAATATTTATAAATTTCTTTAATAATTATAAAAGCATTATGAAAAGTAATACCTGGTTTTTATATGACATTCTCTTCAGCATTTTTTTTTCGATTAGTTACAAACGGAATGACAAACCTTCTCTCCCACTTAAAATGATAAAGGGTATTCAAAAAATAACAACGCATCATGTTACACAATAAATTTATGACAACTTTGATGAATTGCTAAAATTATGAAATTCATAAAAATAACCGACTAAAAAAAACTTTAATATAAAATAATCATAATAACTTTTAACGAAATCAAAATAAACATTCTTAAGCTTTTTATAACAACAAAAAAAATATATATATAAAGCATATTTTAGTTACTTTATGGTATTGAGTTACAAATATCAAACAGTCATTATAACATAAAAAATCTTATTTTTAATAATGATTATATTAAATTGTAAGTAATTGTAGTTGAGGTGGAATTTTTCATCATATTTCTATTTTATATTATAGATTTCTAAAGAGAACATGAATTTTTTAAGACTAAAGTCTTGAAACTCAAAAAACTGAAATAAATATCAAAACAAGTGGAAATGCCAACAAGTTCACATTGCAGATTGTTTTAAAACAAAACAAGGTTCACTAGAGAAGCTTATGATATTTTAAAACTTTACAAAAACTTGAAATCATGTTTTGCCAATACATACAATGTTTAACTAACATGACGTGATAAAAAATTAGAAAAATCATAAAAAAATAAAAAAAAAAAAATAAAACAAATTGTGAAATTAACTATAAAATATTGTTCTAAAAACAACAGAAAATCAAAATGTTAAAAATTATTGAAATTTAATTAAAGAAATTTATCATTAAACAAATTAAAAGTTATATTGAGCCAGTAAAAATCATTTGTTTATAAAAAGCATGAATACATTTATATTCTTAATTTTGTTCTCCTTATAAAGTCAGTTTTAAATATAAATTTTGTTTAAATAAATTGTCATTAACATATAAATAAAATAATTAAAAAAATGTCTATTTATTTTAAACCCACATAACTCTTACCGCACCTTACTTAATTCTACACATTTTTCAATATTATTTTCGATTTTTTTTTTTGCTGTATAAAACCAAGCCAACAATTTAGGTCAATTCTAGAAAAACACTTTACGAATATTGAATTTTTTTTTTTTTATAAGAAATTTTTTCTATATATGATTTATTTGTAGTGGTTGTATAGTGCTGGTATGTTTGAGTTATAAGCTTAAGAATTCATTGATTATTTGAAAATTGTGTGTTTGTTATTATGATTCATACTATTAACGTTTGTGGTTTTATTATGGCATTTAACAAAATGATATATTGGCAATATATAATTTTTTAATATTTTGTTTGGGTTTTAGAAATTATGTTACGACTTGTTGGTAATTTAAGAACCCTATTTTATAAGCACGTGTTCAAATTTGTAGCAACATAAACAATAAACAATGTATAAATTCAGGAATTTATGACAAAGTTTACAAATGATTAGTAATGCAACATAACATATGGTTTATATTTATATTTCCTACAAACAAAAGACTTAGGAAACAAACCGTTGTTAGAGGAATAGTATATATAAAATGAAGCGAGGAAATTTTTTGGATTACTAGTTCCAGAACTACTTCCAGGTAAGTTATATCAGGTTCTTTAATAGCATTCTTAGAATTAGTGATGGTACAACTAGTTCTAGAACTCATGCTAGAGAATGTTATTGAGAATTTTAACAACATCTTTGGGGTGTTCTGAGAACTAGTGCTTAAGAACCAGTTAAACATTACTTCTAGAACACATTAAAAAATCTTAAACTATCCTATGGGGAATGAGGAGTCAATTGACCTAAAAGTGACTGGTTAAAGAAGGACTTATCACAGGACTGGTATAATTTAATACTGAAGTGGGTTAATCAGTGTCAATTGTCCTAAACTTACCAATCCTGTGATTGGTAAAGGGAGGACATACCACTTATCCAGAATGCTTATTAACAAGAAAAAGCCAGTTAGCCAGAGGTTTACCCATTGGAAGCTGTTTAGTTTTCGTTTATTTTATGCGACATGTCCCTTTTGCAACAGTCTTGTGGAATGCCCATCTTTGGTTACTCCTGTGGTATGCCACTATGTGGTTTAAAGCAGGACAAATGACCCCCTCCTATGACAAGCCAATGTTAAAGTTGCCAGTTGTTTACATAGGGTAGGGTTTAGCAGAGGACCGGTATCTGGCACGAATGGACCGATCCTGTGGCACACGCAGAACCCATTCCCCATAGGGTAGTTCCAGAACTACTGCAAAAAAATTAAATAAACAACCTTGAATCTTGTATTTATTTTGAGTCTTGTATTAAAGAATATCTTAGAAACAATGATATCAATAATGTTTTAAAAAGTCTTAATATAGTGGCGATGAGAAAGCCAGAAGTGCTTTTATGCTTCGGGAGAATAAAATTATAAATAAAAATCACATCGTCAGAGAATGCCGAAAAACTGTAAAATTTTTTAAAAGCAAAAATGGCACTGAAACAAAAAAAATGGCGCTGGACAAAACCGGTATAGAGTGCTTTTAGTTTCCAACAAAAATTTTGCTAGCGTCGCAATAAATATTTACTATAAAAATATTTATTAAAAATTCGTTTAATCTATGCAAATCGCTCATGTGCATGAACTGTCTCTGTCGGTGCACGTACGGAATATGTTAATAAAATCTCTTGCAAAGTTAACACATTTTAAATCATTTTTTTTTTTTTTGCTATTTAAACAATGTTTTTATGTTTTATTGTATTGTAAATCGATTTTAGATAATTATATTTATATAATTAATAAACAATTCATAAACATTTGTTAATATTTAATATTTAAGCCCTGTAGCTCTCAACTTATGTGAAATTATCTTCAAATCTCCGTCGGAGCCAGCAAGATTACATATGAGTATTCTGCAATCTCTTTAGCTTTCTATATTCCTTGATTACACCATTTTTATATTCTTTAAACAAACGACTTAAGAAACAAACTTTTTAAAGAAAACAAAAAAAAATTGTTAAAAATTTGATTTGTATTTTAAAAATTCTTTAAACCATATAGGTTCAACTATTTTTCTGAACTATTAACAAAAGACTTAAGAAACAAACTTGTTTTGGGGAATAAGTACAACATCTAAAGTGTTGTCAAAAATTTAATTTTTATTTAAGCAACTCACAAAGATATAGTTTGTCAATTCAATAAAGAGTTATAAAAGATTTTTTTTTATGTCCATTTTAAACCAGATTTTTAAATTTTCATTACACAATTATACAACATTTCTATGTCTTTCTTATCCTCAGGGAAAAAAAGTTTCATCATATTGATGATACTGCTTCATACCTCATACCTTACCCTCAGGGGAAAAAGTTTCATCATATTGATGATATTGTTTCATACCTCATACCTTACCCTCAGGGGGAAAAAGTTTCATTATATTGATGAAATTGTTTCATAAATAGTTTGTCATTAATTATTCATTATATCTATGAAGTTTTCATAAAAATGATGAAGTGAAGAAAAGTTATGAAAAATGATGAACACTTTCTGAAAATTTATAACAAATGTTTCATAGATGTTTCATCATTTCTTAAAAAAGTTTCATAAACTTTGTAAAGAAAATGTTGGCCTTTTATTGAAATTTAGAAAATATCATTTGCAATTCAGACTTTTTCAAACTCAAAAACTACCAGAAATTCTTTTACATTCTGAAACATCAATTAAATATTATTTGATGTGTTTTTTAATTTTAAAAACAATTTTTTGAATTCAATGTAAAACGTTTATGAAACGTTTTATAATATTTATGAAACATTTCATAAACATTTTTAAAACTTTCATAAACAATTTTGAAACTGTGTTATCTTATTTATGAAATATTTATTATTATTATTAAGCATTTCATAAAGAGTTATGAGACTTTCTTTTAACATATTTATGAAACATTTCATAAATATAAAGAAGCCTGTCATCAATTTGTACTTTTATGAAACAGTTTCATCATATTTATGAAGTGTTACATTGGCTAAACTGAATTAAGTCTTTAATTATATTTATGAAGTTTTTCATAAATATGATGAAGCTTTTCCCTTAGTGTATGGAAAATTATTTACGACTTTCCCTTTTTCCACATTTAACTAGTTACCAAAAAAACTTTATAATTACTAGTGCCCCTTTAATAAAACTTATTACAACATTTTAGTTTTGCTTTGGTTTGACAAAGTTAAAAAATCATTAAACCCGAAACCTTAAACGTTTAATAAAAACATTTTCAACTTGTCATACCAAAACGTATTATTAACACTTTAATGGTTTAACACCTGTTAAAAAAATTAATAGTGTAACAAAAACAAAAGAAACTTTTTAAAAATATATTTAGATGTCATCGTTAGTTTTGTTGTTGGAGTTTTGTTAATTTATTTTAACACATGTACTTTATATCGTCAACTCAAATATCGTCAACTCAAATATCGTCAACTAAAATGAAGTAAGAGAACTTTTTGCCAATATTAAGATTTCTTTAAATTGAATGCATTTTATAAAACTACAGGTCTCTAGGAATGAACAAAAATATAATTTTTATGGAAGTTTGTTTAAAGTTTGGTATCTTGATTTAACGAATTTTATAGACATAAGTGACTAAAATTTTGATACAAGTTATTTATATTTTTTATAAATTTATGGAATGTCTTTTATCCACGTTTATCTATTTTGGAATTATTTAATTTAAAATTTTATCATATTTTCTATTTTTTATTGAGAATTGTTAATTTGTAGATTTTCTTTAACTTTAATCACTTTTGATTGTATTTTTAGATTTTTATATCCTCTATTAGGTTGGGGCGATTTGAACATCTTAATGGGAGCTTCCCGTTTCTGATTCTTGGGATTGTACTGAGCAAAAAAGTCCACTAGACCATACGTCTACGGTGAAAATGAGCTTCCAGATTTTGACTTGCAGTTTTTTCTCAGACTTTTGTCACATTTTTTTTTGGATATTTTGGCCTATAACAGCCAAACCATTGAGATTATCTATCCAATACTAAGACAAAAATTGTAGCCAAGACAATAGTCAAGAACTCTCTAGTACATCGCAAAAGCATTGGAACGCTCCTTCAGGTAGTTTTGGCCTTGTGAAAGTGCAAAGGGACAGGGTTACTTTCACAAAATACGGATAAAAAATGGAAAGTCATATCGAAATTTGACAATTACCATTAGGAAAAATGCTAAAAAAATATCGATTGCATAAATCGCATAAAATTTTCCTAAAATTTGTTACCCAATTTTTTTCCTAAGAAATATACCGTTTGAAAAAATCGTGTAAAATTTGTTCGCTAAATTATTTTTTTAAATATTTTTCCCAATCTTTTTTCCTTCCAAATATAACGATTGGAAAACTCGAGGAAAAAATTTGTTCGCGAAATTTTTTTGCGCAATTTTTAATTTCCCCCAAAAATGTTTCCTTTAAATTTTTTTTGCAGCCAAATAATTAATGACTATTAACCCTTTAAAAACTCTCAAAATAGGCTTGTTTACAAAAAAGTTCAAGGTGTGTGCTATATATTAAAAGGTAATCAATTAAATCGAAATATTCATAATTATTTGAATTTTGTTTTTCAAATCCAATAAATTAACTAAAAAAAGTATATGAATTATTCCAAAATAAAAAATAATATCTGTAAGCATTATTCAAATTAAATTAGTGGATGAAGAAATTATTTAATTAATAAATAAACATTGCACGGTTTTTGTTTAACAAAAAACAATAGATCTTGAACTTCATAATTTATGATAAAAGATCAAAAAAAAACTTTTGGGTTTAATTTAAAAGTAAAACATTTAAACATTGTTTTATTATAAAATGTGTTAAATTTCTCGACAGTTTTTAACAAGTAATATTAAAACAGCAACACAATTAATAAAAATAATTAATTTGCCGCAATATTATAAGTCACAATGTACACAGGTAAAAAGCTGGCTGTTAAGTTTGTTACTGCATAAAAAATTATGCAGAAATCTTCATACAATAAAATTGAGCAGGATGATGAGTCTTAGAGGCCGGTTTAGTTGCAAAATGTTTCTATTAGCGAAATGTTTTTTATTTTTATTTTAATGCATATCCTGTGACATGTCTCATAAATTAATTAAAAAGTTCACATTTACAAAATATTCTACTAACACAACATAAATACTATCTAAGCTTGTGTAAATTGCTTTTAAAATTTCACAACAAATTTGTATTCAAACAAATTAGTTGAATACAAATCGTTATTCAAAAGATTAGTAAGCAAAATAAATAATATAAAAAATTTTAATTAATTATTATATGTATTTTTGATCAAAATTAACCAACCGTTTTTCAATGTTCAAATGCAATTATTGTTAAAAGTATCGAGCATAATAAGCTTAAAAATCTTGAAGTGTGAATTTTAAAGAAGAAAACATTGAAATCACCTTTTAAATGTACTAGGGCTTGAAATTTTCCAACATTTATTAAACAATAAAATGGGTATTGAATAAAACTAGTTTTAATCACAACAAAACTCGACCTGACGATAGATCAGTGCGCTAAAGCGCTCTGTCTAGCGTGTAGTGCGAGTGCATATGGCATTAGAAATCAGTTTATCTATACCACGGTCAGTGATTGCACACAAAATTTCATATAGACGCAATCGAACAAATGAAAACATAACATATATTACATTATTCAAAAAAAAAAAAACAGGGTCACTGACGAAGGTTCAATACCAGAAACTGCGCAGTCTGAATCAGAAAATTGAAAATTTACAATGTATTTATGATTTTTAGAAAATACACTCATTCTTCTCTACCACACCTTTCACAATAAAATTTACTGCTTGATAAAAATATCTGCAAATTATACATTTTTTTGAATTAACACGTTTTTTTTATTTTTAAAAAATTAATTATTTTGTTTCTTTGTTATATCTTTACAGATTATTATTTTTCTAATCCAAATACACAAAATCGTTTTGTGCCATCTTCACAATATCAAAATACACGACCTCACACTACAAGAGGTTTCGGAGGAGTTGGAAGTGGTAGTAGTCAACCAGGTTCCTATCAAGAGCAAATTTTATTTGTAGGCAATGAGAATGGTAAACAAGCACAAAGTCAACCTTTGACCTCAGCGGCCTATACACCATTTGGTCAACAACATACGGTAGGTATTATTTTGTTAATAACAAAACAGCAACACCTTTTTTACGATATCAATCAAAAAAAGTTAAGCAAAACTTTCTCATAGTATTTTGTGTTTAATTTAAATGTAAGAAAATGTTTAATTACATTTGTTACCATATATATTTTTCTTTCTTTATTTATGCATTCATGTATTTATAGCTCATGTGGCTACTTTAATTTGTGTTGTTATGGTTTTTGTATAATTTATTTTATTGTTTATAAAATTATACAAAAATCAAAACCCAAAAAAATAAATTTTCAAAAAAAAAAAAAAAATTAAACTGCATTTGGTCAAGTGAAAGTTAAATAGCAATTATTAAGTCATACAATCATAATCAAGTGGTTTGGTTAATGTTAACCAAATAGCAAATCAAATCAATTGATAATTCAAGCTGCTAGCTTTTATGGTGAAGTACAATATTTAAGCGTGACGTATGCTTTTTGCTTACCCAGCCCTACTGCATGATTAAATATAAAAGTTAAACAGAGGAATTCATGAAAGTGTTAACAAACAGTTAGAAAACGTCATGCTTAAACAAATTATAAACATAATATTATTAAATAAACTGTAGTAAGTTATACATGATTGATTTTAAACAATAAAATGAAGATAATAAAAATAAATTTTAATTAAAATAATTTTAAAGTAATTTTAATGAAAACATTATTGATGATTTAAAAAAATGCTTGTGTCTTAAGTCTTTTGTTTTTAAATAGGTAAGTTTTGAAAGTTTTACCATGTTGTAAAGAAAATCAAAATTTTATAAGACAAATAGAAAATATTTATAATTGTTTGTTTGCAATACCTTCAAATTTGTAATCAAATTGTATTAAAAATAAAATTTACTAAAAATATTGCAAATTAATGTATTTAGCAAAACTTTAACTTTTTTTAGTTTGGCTAACATTCGTACGTATGCACTTTATTTTGTACGATTTTGTATATACCATTGGTCGTCAAATGTAGTAAAAGAGAAGGTTTTTAAGCCAATTGTTTTCAATTTCATTTATAAAAAGTGATATTATTATATTTTTATTTTATATCCCTTCACAATTTTTAAATATCGTTTAAGAAGTATATTTTAGAACTGCAGTCGAAACTCGACTTACAATTCAAGCTATTTAAAATTGTTTCGCATATTCGTGTTTAGCAAAACAAACAAACAAGATAATAGAAATGAACTCGACACGTCTTTCATTCTAACTTGGGCAAAGTATTTGCTTACTAATTTTGACCGTTGACGATCAAGGGGATATATATGTCCCATGGATTTTTACAAAAGTTGTGTTGATAAACACGAATCAGCAAAAATTGCAAATGTTCCAGCAGTTTAAGTTTGGTAGTCAAAGTGTTAAAAACTAATAAAAATAATGGTTTCTCTTATGCTTACCGTTTTTTGAAAAGTAACGATTATGGTATTTAAATCGGTTTTGAGTTTGAACTTGAAACGTGTTTTAAGTGGTTACAATATCCATTTTTAATTTTAGAACCGGATGTCAACCGAAACGAATAACGGTTATTGTAAAGGTTAAGGATTTGGAAAAAAACGGTAACAGTATTTTCGTCGTTAAGGGTTTTCAATTTGAAACAATTTCTAAACCTTGACTGTTTTTAAACGTTTAGATACCCATCATTATTTAAGGGCTTAAATGAGCAATGGTTTTACTTACACTCAGGGAACTTCTGCTTTAAAAATATGTAGTTGTTTGGGTTGTAATACAGTTTCATTATTTTTAATGTAAATGTAAGTCATTTGTAGAACAAATAAAATTTTTAACTAACATTGTAGTTCATTTAAAAAAACAACTCACATCAAATGACTGTTTTATGATTTTACATTCATTTTTTACAGTTGTTTTTTGTTATTTAAAAAAATAAAAAAAAATTTTTTGGTTTATTTTTTACTACCATGTGGTTAATTTTTACTACAATGTTAGTCATTTTTTGAACATTAAAAAACAAATGACAATGTTAGTTGAATTTAATGAAATGTAAGTCGTCCTTTTTTTAAATGAAATTTCATTTGTTTTTGACTACAATTGCAGTCGTTTTTACTAACATAATTTCCTAAGTGTACGGTTACAGTTTTCAAAAATAGCGATAACGTTGTTTTAATCGGTTACCGGTTTTAACTAGAAACAGTATTTAATCGGCTACTAGCTTTTAGTGGTTACAGCATCCTTTATTGGTAAAACGTTTTTAAATTAAAGGCTATAGATACGGCTCCGGTTTTTGATATATAGCGTTTAAGGTATTTGAATCGTATACGGTTTTTAATTTTAAAACGCATTTTACTGGTACCGGTTTCGCCAGTGTATTAAATTCCCTCTATAAGTTAAATTCTTATAACATTAACGATAACAAATACGTTTTTGGAAACAGAAAACGGCAGCGGTATTTGAATCTGTTACAATTTTTTTTTTAAAACAGTCTTTAAGTGGTTAGGAACTTTAAAATCTTACAGTTTCCATCATGGGTTTAACCCTTATTAAAATAACGATTACAGTTACGATTTTTGATAAATTACATTAGCGTCATTTTAAAGGGTTATATAGGGTCCGCCAAATAACTTTTTTTTTTTTTTGAAAATGCTATAATTTTTTTTTTTTATTTGAAAGTACAATCCTTCCGGTTAATAATGGAAAATAATTTTATTCAAATGGCTGCCTCGGCTGGCCATGCAGTAGGAGCTTCATCTGAAAAGAGGATTTTTTTTGGAAAAATCGGCATCGGGAAAAAAAAGTTACATGGCGGACCCTTTATTATATAATATAAAACAGTATTCATTCCATAAGGGGTTTTTTTTGAGGATAACATATCCATATTTGGTAAAACTTTTATATCAATAACGGTTACCGCTTATGTAAAATAGCGTTTATGGTTTGAAGCCGGTTAACGTTTTTCAGTTGTTTAAATACAAACTCCTTATTAAACTTTTATAGAATTGACGGTAACAGTTAAAATTTTTGCAAAAAGAAAACTGCTACGGTATTTACATCGGTTAAACACTTGTAAAAATAACGGCTGCAGTTACGATTTTTGACAAATAATGTTACAGTTTTCTACTTTAACAGTTATTTAAGTTATGAAGTTTTAGTTAATAACGACTACGGTTTTGTATGGGATCTTTCACAGAGGTGCACTTGTGCGGAAAGCTTTCTGTCTGTTATCCACTTGGGGATATCAAGAAGCGATTCCTTTGTCGAACTTCCCAAGCAGCTCACTACTTCCGGTCTTACACCAAGTATCCCCTGGGAATGAGGTTCAGGCGCCCGTCTGGCCGCAGCTAGAGTGAGAAGGCGCAGCTGAGTAATCTGATGGGCAAGCTAACACCGTCTCAGGTAATTAGGTGACAACTGTCGCTGAAACTCAACTGTTTTCATGCCGCTTTTTTCGGCTAGCCTGCCTAGAGGTTGTTGGCAGCCCCAACACCAGGATCGGACAAGGTGGCCCAATCAGTCGCTTTGTCCTAAACAACAATTATTACTGAAACCCTTTGTTCCTCTTAAAGAACCATAGGACATTATATATATATATATATATATATATATATATATATATATATATATATACGGTTTTGTATCATTTTAGTATATTACGGTTTCCACTTTGAAACAGTGTTTAATTGATTATGTTTTTTTTTTTGGTGCAACAATAGCCATATTTTATTAAATCGTCAAAGAGAAACGTTTACAGTTAGTGTAAATTTTGATTACTGTCGGTTTTTATATCAGTTATAATCTGTTACTTGTCCAGCTTTGGTAAAGCCCTTATAGGAAGAATTGATACATTTACGACTACGTTTTTAAAAATAACGGTTACGGTTTCTATTTTAAAATGGTATTTAAGTTGTTACGGCATTTATACCTGGTTATAAGCCTAAACAGTTTTTGTTAAAAAAAAAATAACATACAATATTTTAAATATTCAAACCTTTTTGTTAACTAATTTATTAAATTCACTATAAATTCATCAAAAATTAATTAAAAAATTCACTTGTTTAATTAATAAAACTTTCAAAAACTATTTTATTCAAACATGTAAAATCCATGATTTATGATCTGAATAATTTCATGGTATTTCACTTAATTCTTCTTTGGCTTACCTCAAATACTTTTCAAATAATATTATTTTTGTTATTGTATTTGGTTTGAGTAGTTTAACTATATAATTATAAATTGTATCAAGGTTATTAAAAAAAACCAAAAAAAAAACTTGCATTCACAAATAACTTTTTAATCAATTATTGAAAATTATTTATTTTTTACTCTGGTTTTGTTCAATGATTTTCTTAAACTCATACAAAAAAAAAAAAAAAAAAAACTTTGACATAATCTCTAATGACCTTGTTACATATCCATGAATTTTACTTGTAGCTTTTGTTTTTTTTTCCTTCTTCTCATTTGTAAAGCTCAAGTGTAAGTTATTACGTTTATTTTTTTTAATTTGATTTTCACTTTTCTGTGAATAATAATTGTAATAATAGAAAAGAAAGATTCAAAAACAGCATGGTAGACAATAATAGAGCAATAAAAAACTAAAAGTGTAATAAGAAAGTTATTTTTTTTTATAAACTAAACATCGTTATAAAATAAAATTAATGTTTAATGAAAGTGAAATGAACAATGAACTCTGTTAAAAAATAATTGAGCGTAAATATGTTGTAAGTACTAGTAATTATGGAAGAAATTAAATATGACAAAACAAGAAGATTAAATTGCTAAATAAAGATAATAAAAGCGTTTAGGAGAAGTAAAGTTAGGTAGCTTTAAATGTATATCCATGATACAACACAAATGGAATTGACCGACGGTCGTCAAGTTTGATAATTTTTTTTTACATGGAGGCCAATACACGTCCCCATATTCAGTTTTTTACAGGGACCGTAATCATTATGAGTTTTATAATAAAAATTACACAAAAATGATTATTTTATGAGTTCTAAGGATTTTCTTCAATGGTAATGATTATTTTTGAGTAATATTAATAAAAATTATGGGCGTAATGGTGTAATGGTTAGCGCGTTGAACTTTTACACAGAAGGTCCCGCGTTCGATCCCCGGTGCCGGCAACATCAAAATAATATGTATGAGTTTTTTCTATCCCTCATACGTATCGCAATGTCCACCTTCGGTGTTCCCATAGCAATTAACCCGCCGAAGTAAAATAATGAATCAGGACTATAAACCAAAAAGCTTCAATAAGTTCGCCAACTCTCCATCAGGTGGCGAGCAACAACTGTTCTAAGACTTATCATCTCGCGCAATTACAGTGCTGTCATGTCTGAAGCCCTTCATCTTTCTCCACCTTTCATCTCTATAATATCCCTTTCCAAAGAAAGCAACACACTAAATATATAGGAAGTATTTCCTGAGTGTTGCCTCTCTTTTAAAAATAAAAAAAAAACAAAAATACATCTCAAAAATAATCATTATTTATGATTTTTATTTTTTTCGCTCAAAATAAAACTTGCGGTGATTTATTATTATTATTAATATTTATTATTATTATTAATTTTAATATTGTGCTCACTTTGGAATATTCCTTATAACTGACCAATTTAAACAACAATCTATAAAAAGACTAAATATTTGTAAAATTAAAAATGATATGGAAAAAATTTAGTATTAGTTTGCTTTCAATTTGAATTATAACAGCTTGCAGTCTTCGTGACATTGATTTTTTTTTTTTTTTAAATTGGGTATAGATTTACATACTAGCTTTACTATTCTTAATGCCCAGTATACATGCATATTAGGGCTATAACCAAATTTTTGGCGAAAAAATAAAAATCATAAATAATGATTATTTTTGAGTTTTATTTTTTTGTTCAAAAATAATGATTATGGCTGATTTTTTTTTATTATTACTCAAAAATAATCATTACCATTGAAGAAAACTTTAAAAATCAGAAATTTAAAAATCATGACGGATATGCAAAGATTGTCAAAAAATAATAATAATGGTGCAAAAAAATTTTTTTTATGTCTGTTCTAAGTGATTGATTTTTTGATTTAAAAAAACGAACAATAATCATTATTTACGGTCCCTGGTTTTTAAAATTATCAAAAACTTGCGATTTTTTCACGGTTTTAATTTAAAAAAAAAAATCGCAAACATATCTAATTTGGAAGAGGTTGTTATCGGATTTCTCTGATTCAAAACAGTATTTCATCTACATGGTTATCCTTTTTTAAACTTATGCAACAAAAAAATACATATAAAAAATAAATGCATTTTTTATGCAAATGGAATTTTAAGATGCATTTTCGAAATTTTTTAACATGGGTAAATCGAAAGTTCAACATTTTTTATGTACAACTAAACTTATTAAAACTAATAAATAAAAAAAATTTAAAGGCTCTACAAAATTATATTTATTTAGAGTTTTTTGATTTTTTTTTTGAAGCAGTGGAAAAATCTCGAGTTTTTAAAAAATATAGAAACTGAATATGGAGAACACAGAGAAAATTTGATTTTAATATAAATAAATCGAAAGTCATGGGATCAAAAAATACCAATTATTTGGTCTTCTTTAAAAAAACGAATGATATATTAAAAATCTTTGATGATTAAAAATGTGGTTACACAACACAAAAAATACTTAAATTTGTTTGTATTTAAACAATTCGGTGTTGTGTTGCCATAGCACTTAATACCACCGAAGTAAAATAATGAATCAGGGCTATGAACCAAAAAACATTACTTCGCCAACTCTCCATCATGTTCTAAGACTTATCATCTCGCGCAATTACCGTGTTATCATGTTCATCTCACCTTTCATCTCTCCTCTCTCCCCTCCAAAGAAAGCAACACATAAATAAATAGGAAGAATTTCCTGAGTGTTGTTTCCCTTAAAAAAAAAATTTTTTAAAAATACAAAAAAATATTTAAATTTGTTTGAAATTAAACAAAATAATTGTTTTTTTTTTATTTTTCTTGTTTTAATATACATCGAGATTATTTATATGTTATTTTCATTTATTTATAACGAGTTTTCAACCTCCGTATATTTACAAAAATAAAGCAAAGTATATATATTAACTAGGTATTTCGATCTGGCTAAATATCTCCTCAGAACCCGAAGTTTCGGAAAAGCTTGAATAGGCAGAGCTTTAACAAAAAAACCTATTAATCATCAATTTTGCTCCATTCCTGTCTTCGTAACAATAAAACACGTGACTAGGGTCTTTTCCTAACAATCATCATGACGTTACTAAACTTTGAAGAACACACATGTTCTATTTTATAAACAATTTTTAGTTTTGCTCTGGCTCAAGTAATATTTTTTACAGATTGTTTTTACGTTATTTTTATTTATTTATAACGAGCTTTCAACCTCCGTATATTTATAAAAATAAAGCAAAGTATATGTAATAGCTAGGATCTGGCTAAAGATCTCATCACAACCGGAGTTTTTAGAAAAACTAGAGCCTCCAGAATATTTTTTTATGTAAAACTAAATTTACCAAGTGATATTGACTGACAAATACAAAATCTACTGTTTTAGAAGACAAAAAACTTTTCTATAGTATGGTAACAAAATGACATAATTTTTAAAAACTACAAGCTAACTAAAAAAATTTTAGCAAAAATTCTAGATTTCCAAATATCAATTGCATTTCAAACAAAAGACTTAAGACACAAACTTTTTTGGAGAATTTAAGTAATAGACATAACTAAAACTCAAAAATTAAAAATTTCTGGCAGATTTGTTTTTTTAATTCAGAGAATTATTAAAAGAATGTTTAGCAGATGACAAGTGTTATAAAGGTTTCTTTGTAATTCTCTTTTTGTGACCGTTAAAAGGCTTTACGACCCTGTAGAAGATGAAACAATCGAATTGTGAAGGGTATGTAATTGATTATAATGATATTTTTAGTTTACAATAGTATTTTTCTTATTTAATTTCGTAAAGTGAAATGTTTTCAGTAACATGCACATTACATACTCTGTAGAAAACACAAGACTTAAGAAACAAACTAGCAAAAACTGGAAAATGTAATATATAAAATATTTATAGTTGAGTTTAGTTTTTTTGCAAAAATTTTAATGCAGATTCGTAAGAAAATTATTAAAAATCATTCTGGAATAGCTTTTTTTAAGATCTTAAAACTTAAAAGATACAAAATTCCTTCAGTCAAATTAGAAAAACATGTAATTTTTTTTAAAGAGGTATCAAAATATATAAAATTGTAGTCAGTCAAAGCTGAACTACAAAACAAAAAAATAACTTTGGAGATTTTGGGCATTTTGAGGTTACAATAGTATTTTCCTTATTTAATTTTAAAAGACGACCCCTTTGTTAAGACGAGGCCACAAAAAATACTCATATAATTTTCCTTTCTTAATACAAACTTCCCTAAAATTTGGGAATTTTCTTAAAACTTCTTTGAATTTTAACAAATTGCAAACCGAACACACTTTTTTGTCAAATGTATCAAAAGTTATCCATTAGGGAAATCAAACTAAAGACATTTTCAGCTTTTGAAAAAATTTATAAAATTGTTAATATTTTCTGGACAGTTAACAAATAGCAGACTGGGGCGACGTCAACTAAATTTCACAATCATTCACTTGTGAAAGTTTTCTATTATCATTAATAATATCAGACTTACGCTAATACTTGTGAGCTTAAACGTTTCCTTGGAAAATTTGTAAAATGTTTAATACCAATCATGGGGATTAGTAACACCATCTGGGTATTTAATTAAAATGAAATTACTCAATTACACCCAATTACAGTACATTGACAAAATAAAGTAATTGACCTCTAAATAAATACACAAATATTGGTATTATATTCCATGTCTGGTATTGACAAAATTGAAAATTTTCTAAAGCAGCGTTTTCATTTAATTTTATTTTCTTTGCTTAACCGTTACCCATTTAAATTCATTTCCTTTGTCTAGTGTTTTTATTCTACTCTTTCCGCAATTCATTCCATTTTGTTTTCCATGTTTAGTGTTCCTGTTTCACTAGTTTCCGGTTCCATTACACATCGTTTCCCTTGTTAAGTGTAATTCAATTGCACTTTTCCCCGTTAAATTACCTTTTCACACCTATTCAATGATTTTTTCAAGGATGGAAACCGAAACGAATATCTGTCAATTGCACTTTTCCCTGTTTAATTACCTTTTCACAGCTATTCAATGATTTTTTCAAGGATGGCAACCGAAACGAATATCTGTTACGGGTCTCAATAGAGTTAATTTATAGGCCAATTTAAGTTTAATAGCTTTGTAATTAATTCCAATCAAGACTAACTCGGATGAGACCTTACTAAAACTAATCTAACTAATTTTAAACAAATTTATCCTTGGGTCTTTAGAAATCCATAAAAAACAATTTTTTGCAGAAAATCTTTTGTATTAAATGCTATTTAATAAGAAAAGTTTTAGAAATTAAAAAAAAATTAAAACATCTAAATTTTTGTATTTTAATTGATTTTCAGAACACTCGTAATAATGACTACTATGATATATCCCCCCGGCCATTTGGTGTAGCAGGTACCGGTAGTGGGTCATCATCATCATTAAATAGTTATACACGTTCAAAATCCTTTAAACCGAGTAATAGTTTAACACAACCAGTGGTTTTGTGCCACAAAGAGTTAATGTGCCACAGCAACAAACACAATTTGTGCAACAATTCAATGAACAAACGGTAAGTAAAAAAAAAATATGACACATAAAAATATAAAATCAGCAAACTAACCTTGCTAGGAATGTGTTTTTTTTTTTTTTTTTTTTGATAAAAACAAACATGCATAATCATGAATTGGTATATGAAAAAAAAAAACCTTCTCCCCTTTCAGGTTTGAGTTATAGTAAATATTCATTTCAACAGCAACACCCATTTGTAATGAAGTTTTCTTTCTTTTTTTTATATTTTCAAACTCATCAATTTGTTTTGTGTTGCTATTACAACACGTGATAGTTTTGTATGTGTCTTAATTTACAATGTCACTCCCAGCCATATATGTTTAAACTTTAAAGACAATATGTAGTTTATCTCTTAGGAATTACCACATATATCTAGTATACAAATGCATGTCTAACTAACTCTGACTGTGTGAATTATTAGAAATCCATGAAATTTATATGAATTGCAAATGAAGTGAACTGCTACTAAAAAAAATGTAAACTTAAATTGAAACCACTAATTAAATATACCAAACTATTCCAAAGTTGAATAAGCAAAAACAAAAAAAAAAAAAAAAATGCCAAAACCAAAGTTAATAACAAATACATAAAATGCGAATACAAATGTAGAGTAAAATGTTAATGATACCACTACCCTCCTCTATGGTTAAACAAAAAAATATATATATATATAAAAACGACTGAGGTACTTTACGTGGGAATGTTTTGTTTTTAAACTTTGTTTCATAATATTGCAACAATTGTTTAATTTTTTTTTTCGCAAATCAAATTTAGTTTTGGTTTTCTTAAGAATTTTGAAATTTTTGTAATTTTTATTTGAATTTTTTGTATCTTTTCGATTTTTTGTATCATATTGGAAAATTAAGTTTAATTTTAAATAACAAATTCATTAATTTATATTACAATATATATTTTTATGCCTTTAACAAACAATATTATTTAATTTGATGCACGTATTTGTTGTTTCAAATGATGTTTAAGCGAAAAATATAATACGGTTACTATTTAGTATCCAATCGTGTTAACAAAAATTTTTGTTAAAGTAAGCACAATTTTTAAAAAAATGTTAGAGAATTCCACAAGTGTTTAATATTAAAAAGTATCAAAATGGTGTATTTTATACTCCATTTAGATTACCTATCAGATATAACTTCAATTATACTATTCGACATATTTAATATTTTGCCGAAACTCTCTTTGAAAATTATATTTTTTAATAGGCTGAACCAAAATCTGTTTTGAAATATTGCGGTTTTTATATTTAATCATTTGTTCGTATATTTTGCTTAATTTCTCGATATTTTTATTTGCAGAATATAAATCTACACAATATTATCCCATCAAAAATAATGCGAAGTAGGTTCAAATAAACAACATTATCATTACACACAAGGTAGCTACTACTACTGATTTTTCTGATATAATGCTGGTCTTTTAGATCAGTTCCTAAACTTAGCATATAATGTCATCATATACAAGGCTAACTAGTAGAAATGTCACGAATGTTACAATTTGGTATTTGACATACTCGTATGGAACCGGGAGTTTGTGTCTTTTAATAACTTTTTTCTTTAATCTAGATGTCGCTTTAAATTTGTGTTTTTTGACCTTTAAATTTGAAAAACAATGATTACAAAATATCAGACTTAATAATCTTAATCGTTCTTTTCAGTTGAACGAAAAACTATTATTTCGCTTTGTTTTTAAAGCCAGAAAGTTGCTTGTTATGCACTCCTACAGATCATATTATCACTTAGTAAAAAAGATGTGACTTGACATCATACCTTAATCACTAATTAAAAATAACAAATTAAGTTCTATGAAAAAGAACACCCAAAAATACAATCTTTCATAACCTTACACATAGTACTTTTAATAAAGTGAAGTTTGAGGAATTTGCATTACCTCCGTCCTATGACAACCCCATGTTAAAATCATGCGTGTTTCACCTCAATTTGCACTACATCTGAATTCGTATACGTGATGATTTTACCACTCTTTTTTCGCTGGGTATCTTTCATTTTCATATCGGTATTTGTTTCACAATATTTTACCGGTATTACAATTAAGTTGAAAATTTTGCATGTTTAGTTTTAAAAAATTCAAAATTTTATTAATATGCGTAAACTAAATATTCGATCAAACTCATTCTTGTATTAAAATCAAAATCAATTGAAAATATCGTGTGATATACACGCTGATAATAATCCATGAGTAAAATTACGAAAAAATGTCAAAATAACCAATTTTTCTGTACAAAAAAACGAAAAATTGTACACTTTACAAAAGTTTTTGTAGTTTTGACCATAATTTCGTATTTTTAGGCATGGATTATTATGAGTGCATAATACAAAAATTTGTTCATTGGAATGTGTAGTTTATGCGCAATGAAAACATTTTAAAATTTTTCAACATGCATGAAGTTTATGGTGCCAAAACTAAAAAAAGGCCAATTTTTAACTTTATTGCAATCAATACCAGTGCGATATCCTAATATACATAAACTCCGACCTGATTATACTCAACTTAAACATAATATTTTGTAGATTAATATTCTTAAAAAAAAAATTAATAATTTTGCTAAAAACATTTCGAAAAATTATGCAAAATACGCGAAAAAATTGGGTGAATGATGTAAATATAAAATCGCAATATTAAAAAAAAAAAAACTGCAAATGAGAATACATACACTTAGAATACTATGTAGGTAAAGACCACTGCAAATGTAGTTAAAAACAAATGAAATTTCACTTAAAGAAAGGACGACTTACATTTCAGTAAATTCAACTAACATTGTCATTTGTTTTTTAATGTTCAAAAAATGACTAACAATTGTAGTATAAATGAACCGTATATTAGTAAAAAATAAACAAACATTGACTTTTTTTATTTTTTAAATAACAAAAAATAACTGTAAAAAATAAATGTAAAATCATAAAACAGTCATTTGATGTGGTTCGTTTTTTTTTTAAATGAACTACAATGTTAGTAAGAAATTTAATTTGTTCTACAAATGATTGACATTTACATTAAAAATAAAGAAACTGTATTACAACCCAAACAACTACATATTTTTAAAGCAGAAGTTCCCTGAGTGTAGGTTTATTAAAAAATCTGTGTTTTTTGGTTTTTTGGCCGTCGAGTAGTGTTATACATATCAAACATTTTTCCATTAATTTAAAAAAATCATAGCTTATTTAACCCTGGCTAGTTATTGCTACTTTAACAAACATTCCCCCAATTATCTACAATGTATTATGGTTAACTTGCCCTTTTTTGGCATACAATTGTATGTTACAATTCCTTGTTAAATTCCAATATATTACAAATACATCATTTCGCTTATTTATGGTATATCTATCATATACACCTGCCTTGAGGCTAAAAGCATTAAAAACGACAACTTCAATTTACAACATGTAGAGTTTTTGAAGCTCCTACAACTGCAGAAAGTAGAAAGAAAAAAAACAAAACTATAACAAACGGGCAACCAAACAATTCATTATCATTAATAAACATAATAAAAAATATGAGACAATATTTAAAATATTTTTTTTAGTTCAAACCGCCAAAAAAACCTATATATCGATTCGAATGAAAATGAAAGTAAATACGATTTTTTGAGTGTTTTTTTTTTTAATATTTTTATATTTGGACATAAAAATGTACCAAATAAAACTATCAAAATTGCATAACAAGCATCATGGTTAACAGATAAAATAACAACAACTCCAAAAAATACTACAAAAAATTCAAACATACACCAGTTAGTCGCTAAACGGCTGCAAAAATTTAAGCAATTTTAAAAAATGTGTTCAAATCGATAAATAACACTAAAATATAATAAAAATAAGAGTTTCAACTTCACTCGTTCCCCTTGTTTAGTGTTTATATTCTAATTTTCCTAGTTCCATTCTATTATGTTTCCAATGTTTAGTGTTCCAAGTTTACTAGTTCTCAGTTTTATTCCGCATTGTTCCCATTTCAAAATAAAAATTCTTTTCATTCTATTGTATATTTGTTTAATTCTGCTCATTTCCAGTTTAATCCTTTTTGTTCCCCATTTTTAGTGTTACAATTGCACTAGTAACGCGTTCTATTCCACATCGTTATGATTTGAACGATTCAATTTTTTTCCGATTTGAAGAAAATTGAATCTGTAAACCACACTTATAACAATCCGTGTATAAAAATACGAAAAATGTAAAAATAACAAAATCTTTCGTAAAATATTTGCAAATTTGTATATTGTTAAAATATATTCGTTGTTTTGACAATCATTTCGTATTTAAGCTCATTTTTAATACCATAAGTTTTTACCATGTGTGTTTACACCCATTTCTTGAGGAGTTAAAAACGAACGGCCATATCGATGGTCATAAATTGCGATCTTTTAGCAGACATATTTTTCAATTTGAGATAAGCACTCCATAAGGCCTGTAAAGAATAAGCAACTTATGACCATCGATATATTGTCCTACAAAGTTTTGTTTCCAACCAAAAAATCTGTTAAACTAGGTAGTAGTTTATTTCAACAACATGAAATTAAAAGTGAACAAGAAATGTTAGTTTTTTTATCTGTTGAGTTTGTATAAATAAAAAAGTAGACCATACCAAACCAATCCATGTTATAACAAACCAGACAGTCTCTTGTATTTATTAGAAAAACAAAATTGGAGCAATGTTTAAATATGTTTGTAACATAGCACCAAAAATTACCCCTCCACCCCTTCCAAAACATTAAAATGGATAAAAAAAAAATCAGAAGCTAATATTGTTAACGAACTAATTTTGTAGTAAAAGAAGTGAAATAAAGGCGTTCAATATACCTACAATTTGTTAGTTAATTTGTGGTTTTTAGAGTAATGTACAGAAGTGTTTAGAAAAATAGGTATAATTAAGCAAATATTCAAACAAGGGCTTGTTATTTGATCATATTTTTATGAAAAAATTTATTCTACTAAATTTTCTATTCTATTTCAATTTCCAAATATGATTCCTTGCCATTTTCAAAATATGCGAAATTTTAATCAAACATCCAGATATTAATTTATTTTTATTCTTGCCATCTCCCTTTTGTCGATGTAAATCATTTATATGATGCTCGTGGTCGGGCTCTATAATAATGCAAACTATTTCCAGCGCTTAAGTACGAAACTAGTATAAAGACGTCATTGTACAGTGGTTGATGGGGTGCCATAATTTATTTCAGTATTTGACTAGCAAGCTTGGATTTGGCGAGATGTTTGGTGAGAATTTTTTATATTTTCCACCCAATGTTTGCCTTTTCACCATAACTACTGTCCTTAAGTAAGGGAGATAATTTCTCATAGATTTTTATGGAAACCAAATCTAGACAGTTTTTTTTCTCTTTTGGCAAGAACTGCTGTTCAGCAGTAAGTTCGGTTGACCTAGGTGCCCTGGACTACCGCATAACTTTCGGCACTCTGCACGTACCGGTAGTTTTCCAAAACTTTATTTCACTACTCATTATAGTAGAATTAATATCGCTGTTCAAGGCCCGAAGTGGTACGCGAACGTTCATCGCCATGTCGACCGGCAACCGGATCCCCGTCTGGCCAGGTCGTCTGCAATCTTATTACCCTCTATGCCTTGGTGTCCACGAACCAACAAGATGTGTAACCTTCTATCCCAGCTAAGTCTCACCAGAGAGTCGCTACACTCTATGACAATCGAGTCAATAAAGATTCCTTACGTGTTGCTCTTGGGCGTATTACTCTTATAAAATTTACCACAGTGTCTACTATTCGAAATGTTAATAATTTGGAGGTTTCACTGTACGTTGATATTTAAGCACACAAAGATAATTTTGTATCGATATATGTTCTGCTGTCTTAGAAACTTTCCGTTTTCTATAACATCACTTCCACATAATTACGCCATTTCTCTTTTCAATATTTTAAACTTTTTTCAATAATAAGTATTCTTACGAATTTTCTTGTTTTTATTTTCCAGTTGGATAAACCTACATCCTCAAATCGTTTAGCTGCTTCAACAGGATTTGGCAGTTCAGCATCCAGACCATTTGGAAATGGTGGCTTTACACCCAGTTCAAATCGTAATCGTCCAGTAGCAGCCAGTTATAATTCTGATGCACCAGTGGGACCACAAGCACAACAACAAGTACCCTTCCGCAATACTCGAAATCGTTTCCAACCCAGCTCGGCCACAGCTACAACGACAACCAGCACAACCACCGAATTTCCTACTAGTAAAAGATATAATCGTTATGGTGGAGGAAGACAACAAAATATAGCGTCTGGTGGATTTAGACCAGCAACACAAACTACAACACAATCGAATAATCCCGAATTAAGTAGAATACCAAATAAGACAAGTGGACGCAGACCAGCTTTTATAAGTCGTGAAGTTAACGAACCCGTACAAGTTAGTAAAATTCAAAAACCCTATGCAGTTAAACCAGGACGCATTAAGTTGCCTATAAAAGATAAATTATTAAAGCAACAAATTGCAGCTTCCTCCACAACCTTTAAGCCCTCACTGCCTATAGGACCTTTAAAGGAAAATGGAAGTCAAAGTGATGAATACGAAGAAGAAGAAGAATATAATCATGCTGAAAACCAACTGCCGCATAGCGAAGAAATCAAAGAGCCAGTTTTGGAAAAATTACAATTACAAGAAGCTGAAGTTAAGCCACCAACACCAGTTGAAGACACGAAACTTTTGGAGAATATAGAAACTACAGTGAATTCTATGATGGATATTAAGGAAGATAAAGAAGAAGTGGTAGCACAAAATTCAGCAAATGCTTCACAAAGTAAGGAAATACAAAAAGGAGATGATGAGCACAATAGAGAGGAAGATGATACAAATTATTCCGAAGAGTATTCACAAGAGGTGGAAGCAGTAAGTAAAGAAGCAAATACCGAACGCTCTGAAGAAGAAGGACATACTACCGAAAAATCAGCTGAATATGATGAGGAATATCATGAAGAATCTGAAGAGGGATTAAACGCTACTATTATGCCTGTAACAGAAGCTACTTCAACAAAACTAGAAGAACAGCCTATAATAACCACCACAGAATCCAGTATCCTAAAAGAAGAAGAAGAAGATAAAATAACAGCTTCGGTAATAACAACCACTACCGAGGCATCAGGAGAAAAGCTTGAAGATCACAATGAAGAAGCATCCAGTGTGGATTATGAAGACGAAGAATATGAAGAAGAAGATGAAGAAAGTGGTGATGATGTTGGAGAAGATGAAGAAGGTCATCATAAAGAACATGAGGAGGAATCCTCACACACTACAGAACAAAGTGAAGAAATTTTAGCTACTACTATCAATACATTAGAACCTAGCCCTGAAATACTCGATAGAGAGGTAATATCCGTGGTTACCACTAAAAGTGTAGTCAATGGTTCTACTGCCTTCCCTTCACCGGTAACACCCAGTACTACCACCTTATCTATGGAAGAAGAAGCTATATTTACCGAAACTAAATTATCACCTGCCTCAGATGAAACTCAAGAAGAAAGTGATTTAATAACTACTCCAAAAACTATACAACCAAGTGAGGAATCTTTAAATAATGCCACCGAAGGTTATGTGGTAGTGGCTTCTATACAAACTAGCCGTAGTATAAATGGTGCACGTTTCTTACCCTTCCCAGCCATACAACAGGATGAATCGAAAAAGTCGTTATCAGAGCTAGAACGTAATGCTAAGGCCAAGGAACGTAATGCTAAAAATAATCAAGATTCAGCTTCAGAACAAACTAATGATAGTGCTGAAGTGGAAGTTACAACTACTGCTGTACCAGAGTCATCCTCAGAGAATTCTACCTTGGCGCAGGCTTCTTCTTCCACGGAGAGTATAATCGATAAATTAGATCGTGTACAATCTGAACTTTCTAGTGGTTTATTGGCTGGTAAATATCCCATTATTAGTCAAATGGATGTTTCTACACAAGCTACCTCTTCTACATCGGGAAATAGATTTGCTCCCAATATACGGAAATTCCAACCCAAAACTACTCCAGCTCCTAAAGTAAAAGTTCATCATTACGATGAGACACCCGCTCCCAAAGTAAAAGTTCATCACTTTGATGAAACTGAAATGGATGAATTGGCTAGTTTGTTACCTGATGGTTTCAAAAAATCTTTTAAAAATCGCAAGATAACCACAACTACTACCTCTACTACTAAAAAACCTGAACATGAAATAGAATTTAAAAAACCTTTAAGAAATTTTACCATAGGTAGATCTTTTAAAAATACTCCTGTAGCCCAAGATATCTCATTAGCGGGTCTATTACCCAAGGGCTATAAGTTGCCTTCAACTACCGAAAAACCGTTACTAGAAGATATTCTAAGCAAGATCAAGTTTGATGATAACCTCGATAAATTGCTGCCAAAAGATTATAAAGATAAGGCTACTACAGCGAAACCTGCAGTAACTTTGGTAGATGATATATCCAAATTTTTACCACCAGGCTATAAATTAACTACCACTCCAAAAACATCAACCAGCTCAGAGGAATCCAAGAAATCGGAAGAAGATATCGCAGATAAGGAAACTAAACCATTGGCTGGTATACCAGTAGTAGAACCTGAAGATATAAGTAAATTTTTGCCACCCGGCTATAAATTAAGAACGACCCGGAAACCTATAGCTAAACCAGAACCAGAGACGATAGATATATCACAATTACTGCCTAAAGGTTTTAAGCCCAGTGAAACTAAAGATTCAGTACCGGAGGATATTTTCAAGAAAATAGAATTAAAGGAAGTAGCTTCTCTTTTACCTCCTGGATTTAAACTTAACTCTACCGATAATAACACACCAAAACATCCAGCATCTACTTCAACTACTTCAACCACCACCACCACTGAACATCCCTCGGAGGATTCCGAAAATAGTTCCTCGTCATCTTCTAACTCCGGTTTTAAGGTGGTCTTCCCTAAGGGTATACACAAACGTTTGGGTTCTCAGAGATTGACCACCCCCAGATCTACTGATTCTGAGGAAAATCTTCCTGGCTCTCCTCCGGTGGTGGTAAGAAAAGGTCCTCCCATGAGAGCTACTACTGAATTTACTGGATGGCCTACACCCTCTACTACTCCTATATCGATAGAGAAATTATTAGAACAATCTCGTACTGCGACTATAGATTTTGAAGATTTACTGTTTTCTTCAACTACAACCTCAACGACTACTACTACCACAACGACTACAACCACTACTACACCCAAACCTACTAAACCTGGTTTTTGTACGGCCGACTGTGATTTAGCTGCTACCATTAAGATTATAGATGGTGTATCCTGGAAACCAGAACTTTTAGATCATAATACCGCTGAATGGAAGAATTTAGCTAGAGAAGTGGAGGCACAAGTAAGTTACATTAATTAGGAAATGAATATCTTATATAAATCAGTTTAATGTTCCTTCCTGTGTTTTAGCAAAAGTTCTAGATCCAAAACTTGGTTAGGGTGGCCTTGTTCAAATACTGTTAAAGCTTTTGAGCGATACCACATTTGTCTACAATTTCTTTAGCAAGAAAATTTCAACGAAATCTAAAAAACGATTTCTTCCTACAGACGAGATCTAAAATATTGATAATTTTTTCTATATAAAAAGTCTTAGATTGTAAGGGGGTTTAGCTCTTAAAAAACCTCATGTTCTGAGCACATTTTTTGTTGTACAAATATCTTAGAAACATTAATTTAAATAATTGTATTTCAAATTTTCGTTTCATACCAATACCTGACTTAAGTCACTTAAACCAATTATGTTTCAGCCTTTCGAATGTTGCTATTGAAAAAGTTTCAATTTCTCGAGAACTTCTTCTTAACTTTGAGATTCTGAGGACATTTTCCTATTTAAAAATATCCGATACTAAAATATTTTTCTTTTAAACTTTTAGTGACTTTTTGCTTAAAAAACGTCTCAGGTCATAAGGACTTTCTCCTATAGAAAAAATTGCAGATATAAATCCTTTTTTTTTTTAAAAACCTGAAGTTTAAAGGATTTTTCTACAGAAAAAGCGTTAGATGTTAAGTTTATAGTAGAAAAATGAAAAACATCAGATTTTTTTTCTGTAGAAAAAATATCTTTCAAGAATTGTATCAGATGAGGACAATTGACTCCATACACCGCATACTTAGGGGACAATTTTGGGTGTATATACAGATGTCCCTATAGTATGCGCTGTGCATATATATATATATATATATATATATACAGCACATACTTTAAGGACACGGCCAAAATTGTCCCCGAAATATGCGGTGTATCGAACCAACTGTCCTCATCTTATACGCTAGATGTATGAAAAGGCGCGAAAACTTTGCGGACAGTCCCCAAAGTAAGCAAATACCCCTAAACTATGCGGGGGAACGAATAAATGTCCCTAGAATATATATATATATATATTGCAATTAATGATTTTATAGTTTATAAGTCTTCTTAATTCTTTTTCCAATTTCAATTTCCAGTTAAATGAAGTCTACACTAACGCCCCACAACTAAGTAAATGGTATAAAAAGGTTCGCATTGATAGTTTCAGTCAAGGCAGTGTATTGGTCGATTATTATGTTGAATTAGCCAATATTACCAATGATGTTAATACTTTGGAAATTAAAAAACTTTTCCATGATGCCCTAACGCCACAACCACTATTGCCACACAAACCCGAAACTGAAAATGAAACCGATAACGAAGACGATAATAGTTATCAAGATATAAAAGAGGAAAAACTAGTCAAAGAAACATTCCTAATGGGTAAATATGTTATAGATCCAGTAGCAACCGATTTTTCAGGTATGAGTCCAAAGAAAATTATGTAAAAACAAATTTAAATGTTATATTTTTTTCTAATTTAATAAAGTTATACCCAAATCTTTAACACCTCATGTGGAATTTGCCGAAGAAGGTCTTTTAATACCCCAATGGGCTATAGTGGTTATAGTCATTGGTGTGGGTTCTTTGGTATTTGTGGTTATCTTCGGTATCACAGTGGTTAGTATTTTTATTAAATATTCTAAATTATGAAGCATTTTTAAATATTTGAATTATATTTCAGTTACTTAATCGCAAAAATCGTGCCAAGAAGACACCCATACCTTTAACCAATGACATGTTAAATGAATTGAAAATCAATCATATGGGTGGTTCAGATAGTTATGGGGCAGACGATTTCTATAATATAGATGATGCCTGGAATGATACTAAACAACCTATTAAACCAAAGGTAAATTGTATATACAATTTATTTAAGAATTTATAAATTATGAAATATTTTTCGACTTTTGCAATGTATGACTTTATTCAATAATTAAGCTCGAGTTCACTTTATTTTTAACTTTCTTTATAAAATATAATTTATTGTTTTATATATCTCCAATATTTCGTCATTCCTAGAATGACATCTTCAGGGAGTATGAAACAACTACACACAATATTTAAGATAAAAGAGATAGTGCCTACGAACGAAATTATTGAATAAAGTCATTAATTTATTAATTGAATTCGAATTATAATTATAAAATAACATTTCAGCGTTTTACCAATTCAATGAATGACAGCAGTGGTTCTAATATTTACGACAGTTGGCGTTCCACACGTCATGGTGACTATTATTATGATTCCCAAAATAATTATTCATCACAAAAGGGTGATTCTCTGCAAAGATCTCTTAAACATCATCCCCATTCCCAGTACTCAACATCACAGCAGCAGCATCAACATCAGCAACAGCTGCATCAGCAGCAGCAACAACATCAGCAATCATTGTATGGTCATCAGTATCCAGATGCATTTGCGGATGCTCATCAAATGTATACGTATAATAATCAAACGAATAGTAGATCATCACGTTATCCTCGTGATTATGATCCCGATTTTTAGTTTCAAATTACTAAATAGTTAATTAAAATAATTTCTAATGTATATAAAATTAATAAATTTATTAGTATTTTTTTTTTCTATACTCCAACATATTCTTCAACTAAACTAAATATTAACTCATTTCAATTTCTTTCATTTTAATTAATCTCTTTTTATATGTTGTTCTTTGACAATGATGCTGCCTTAATATTTATTGAAATTATTTTAAATTTGGATTTTTTTTAATTATTTTATATTTTCATCAAAATTTTGTGCCTTTGTTAAATTTGTCTATTAAAAAATCTCTTGAAAAGTTTTAGACTTTTCTTTTGGATTTTGAAAAATGTTCTTCTATTTTGAAATTTTCTAAGATTTAGTTTTATTTTAAGCAATTGAATTTAAAGATTTTTATTTTGCTAATAATTTTCAAAATAAAAATTTAATTAAAAATCAGTCAAGTTTTAGTTTTTAGTAGATTGTAAATTCTATTTTAATTAATACTTTAACAAAAAAATAAAATGTAGTTTTCATAATTAAGTAATTAAATAAAACTATTATATTTAATTAAAAATAAATAAACTAAATATATAAATAATTAGGGGCTTTTAAATATTTGTATAAATCTGTAGTTCCTAATGGTCAGAAAAAATTATCAAAAAAAAAAAAAACACATCGCGATATTCTGAAAATTTATAACCCGATTAAAAAAATGTATATCTCAAATATTTAATACAAGTTTGATATAATTTTTATTAAAAAATAAAAACAAAAAATAAAAAGGGGGAAAAACAAAAAACGTGTATTGAATATCCACCAGAGGCGGACCTTATACATAACAAAGCGGTTAAAGCGCCTGTCTAAAGTGTAGTGCGAAGTGCATGTGACAAAGAAAGCAGGTTCAAGCCACGGTCAGGATTGCATTTAATAAATAAACATTTCATATGGAATCAAACAATAAAAACCATTATAGTATTAATTGTCTAAGAAGACGATGAATAAAATTTAAAAATCCCCAATAAAACAAGTTTTCAATTTATTTTTGATCAATGATTATAATCTTTAACTTCAAGCTCATATATTAGTTCTCATGTAGTGAGTAAACTAGTTTATATGAATGTTTGATGTTTGGCATGCTATTGTTACCACTTTCAAAACGTGTTCTGATGATGGGAACCTAGAAAATTCCCGAAATAGATCTATCAACACATTCCTGAAAGGGTCAAATAATAAATTTAAAAACAAAAAACTCTATAGATTATTTGTTAGGACAATATCCTAATAAAGAAATATAGAGTATGGCCTCGAACTTGAATAATTTCCATTGCACAATTAAAGGTCGAAAAAAACATAATTTTTATTTTTTAATAAAAATTATATCAAACTTGTATAAAAGACAAAGTACAGTCTAGTTTACTGCCCCTGTTTTGTTTATAATCGAAACAAAATATACAAAGGAGGAAAAAAGCTAAAAACGTGTATTGAATATCCACCAGAGGTGTACCTTACACATAACAATCAAGTTTTCAATTTATTTTTGATCAATGGTTATAATCTTTAACTTCAAGCTCATATATTAGTTCTCATGTAGTGAGTAAACTAGTTTATATGAATGGTTGATGTTTAGCATGGGATTGTTACCGCTTTTAAAACGTGTTCTAATGATGGGAACCTGGAAAATTCCCGAAATAGATCTATTAACACATTCCTGAAAGCGTCAAATAATAAATTTAAAAACAAAAAACTCTATAGATTATTTGCTAGGACAATATCCTAATAAAGAAATATAGAGTATGGCCTCAAACTTGTATAAAAGTACAGTCTAGTTTACTGCCCCTGTTTTGTTTATAATCGAAACAAAATATACAAAGGATGAAAAAAGCAAAAAACGTGTATTGAATATATACCAGAGTTGGACCTTACACATAACAAACAAATTTTCAATTTATTTTTGATCAATGATTATAATCTTTAACTTCAAGCTCATATATTGGTTCTCATTTAGTGAGAAAACTAGTTTATATGAATGTTTGATGTTTTGCATGGGATTGTCACTTCTTTCAAAACGTGTTCTGATGATGGGAACCTAGAAAATTCCCGAAATAGATCTATCAACACATTCCTGAAAGGGTCAAATAATAAAATTGAAAACAAAAAACTCTAAAGATTATTTGTTAGGACAATATCCTAATAAAGAAATATAGAGTATGGCCTCGAACTTGAAAAATTTTCATTTTCATCAAATATTTAATATTTAGCAAAAAAAAAAAAAAAATCTTCCAATTTTGAAAGTTTTCCCTGCAACGTCATTTTAAACTAAGTTTTAGTAGTTATAGTAAGAATTTTTGGAAATTTTTGCTTTTAGTTGAGGCATTTTTCATTTACTATCAAAATCTGTAACTCTGATTAAGATGTGAAGTCCCATGTAGTAATGGATTTACACAAAATACATTTAATATGAAAAAAGGTAGCAAAATAAATTAGTTATAGCTTTCAAAATTAGTTTATTGGTTAAAATATATCACTAAAGTGTTCGCTTAAAATTTGGGGGCATATTCTGTTAAAAAAAAACTCAATAATATCTCTAACAGACTTGGGCGAAGTCAATTACATTTTAAAATCGTTACCTTGTGAAATTTTTCTATACTATAAATAATTTTAGACATACGCTCACACTTGTAGGCTTAAACGCTTTCTTGCAAAATTGTCAATTTTGTCAATACCAGACATGGGACATAATTTCAATAAATGTGTATTTAATTACAGGACAATTACTTTTTTATGTTCAATTACATGTAATTGAGTAATTGCCCTGTAATTAAATACCCAGATGTTGTTCTTAATCCCCATGTTTGGTATTAAACATTTTACAAATTTTTCAAGGAAGCGATTAAGCTCACATGTGTGAGTGTAGGTCTGATATTATTAATGATATAGAAAAATTTCACAAGTGAACGATTTTGAAATGTAATTGACGTCGCCCAAGTCTGATCTCTAATTATTTGATCATTTAGATTTATTTGAAATTAAATCTTTAATGGATTTTTATTGTCTAAGACTTAAGACTTAATAATTATTAATTTAAATTTATAACAAAAAATTTAAAATTATTTATTTTTGCTGCTCAAAATGGATTGGAATATGCTTCTTATATTTTAAAGGTCATTTATTTGGTAAACTATAGCAGCTTATGCTAAAGGAGGTTTAAATTTGAAATCACTAATACTTTTGACCAATAATATTTTATGATTTAGTTTTTAATTAAATTAAACTTGTAATCACCGACATTTTCTATAAGAAATGTATTTTATAAGGTTATTTTTAATTTTGAATCATTTATTCTAACCAATCAGCACAAAAAATGTATTTTATTACAATCACCAATATTTTTGATATTAAATGCATATTTATATGAGATTGTATAAAAAGGAGAGTTTAACTATGTTACCGACATCCATAGTATTTTTCTTTGCTATATTAAACTGGTTTAGAGATTGAATAAAGTATAAAGAGGTGAAAACCATTATAAGGTAAATATGAGAGAGTTGCCAGTTTTAAAAATTTTTGTTCAAAAATATGGGTGATTATAAAAATCTTACATTTTGGTTGACGCTTCTTTTCATATAAATGTTTGAAATAAATAAAAGGACTTTAAAAATCCAATTATTTTTAAGAAAACTTTCGCGATTTGGGGCGTTATCAAAAAAAAAAAAAAACTAATTTATTTGGAATATTCCAACTCCAAATACAGCAGCTTTTAGGCCAACTCTTTGGGAATTTTTTGGCAATAGATAATATAAAAAAAAATCATTGGAGAATATCCAAAAAATACTCAATAGGTCCTAAAGTGAACCTAAATCAGAAACAGAAAATTCTTTAAAAGCTTTAAAAAATAGTTAGAAAATACATTGAAATGGACAAAAATTTGTATATAAATTAAAATTTATTCAAATTTGGTTTATTAAAACGTGTACATATGTACACGCAGGAAAAAGGCACTTTTGAATATGTTTGCAGGTAATTATATATATGTTTAAAATTATTAAAAATTTTTGAACCCTCAACAAAGATATAATTATACTTTCAAGCTAACACATTATAGTAGAGACATGGGAAACATAAATGCTTTCCAAACAAAAATATTTTACCAACATTTATATTTCAAGCATTGCGTTTTTTTTTCCACCTTGTAATAGGAGCAGAATGCTGTGTTTTTTGCTAACTTTTTTAATTGCGGTTAGGAACTATATATTTTTTATTGTGAACCATGTTTAATAATTGTCCAAAATATACGAGAATAGTCAAAGTTAAGCATAAACCACTTTAAAGTCCATTAAAAACAAAAAGTAAAATATAAGAAAATCTATCAACCATTTTAGCGAACAAACAGGGTACCCCCCCCCCCCCCCTCCCTTAGCGAACACTACAAAAATTTTATTTTTCAAATTTTGTTCCGATTATTGCTTTTTTGTATGGACTTAATTTTTATAATATCTCGAATAGTCTAGCAATCGACTACATATCACTTTAAGCTAAAAAAAAATAATTACAAACATATCTTTATGAGGTGTATTTCTATATAGTAGTTCTACCAATGGCTATTCAATGCTCTCACCCTCTGTTCACACCTTGTGCCTTCAAACAGCAAAGTTTGGTTAAACAATGTCTAGCAGATCTATTACGTGTTATTAATAAGTTAACTTTTCAAAAATTGCAATTTCAATTGTTTATTACCGACATAATTATTTTGCAAGGTGAGTCTCCCGATGGGTTCTCTACGATGTTGATGAAGTTCCGGTATGTAATAAAGAAGAAAAATATAAGGTACACGTATCTTTTTATATGTACACTCATAGAATAAACCTGTAAAAATAGTAAAAAAAAATCTACTAAAAAGTAGTTAAAATTACAGAAAAAACTTCTTAAATTTGCATATTTTTTTTACTAAATATTAGTAATATAAGAATAGCAAAAATAAATCTGTTGAATTTACAAGTATTTAGTTATATTTGAGCTAAATTTTAGTTTATTGAAAGTAGCAAAACAATCTGATAGACAAAAAAATCATAAAATAATGTGACATTTTTAAAATTTTCCTTTTTTTAATGTGAATAAAAGTCTGCCCTTATAAAATCAACAATCTACAATTTTTTTTTAACAAAATTTTTTGTTGATTTTAGCAAAATAAACTGTTATTTGCATTCTTCTAAATATTAGGTAAATATATCAAAAATTATGTTAATAGTACAGTGTCTGTTTGCTATTTTGAGTCTACAACTGTTAAGTGAAAGTTCTTGTTAATTTTACAGATTAAATAATTCAATTAACTATTTTCAACTAACTATAATTTAAAGCGAATATAACTAAATTTTTTTTCAGATTTTTTTTCTGTTCTTATTTTATTAATATTTAGCAAAAAAAAATCTGCTAAATTAAGCAGTTATTTCTGCAAGGTTGTTTTTAACAAATTTTTAGTAGCCTTTTCTGCTATTTTTACAGGTTTATTTCTATGAGTGTAGGGGTTGAAAAGTGCGGTTGAAAATTACTCTATTTTTAGTTTTTTGGCTTATTTCATATGGTTTCAAAAATTTTTTAGACAAATATGTACCAAATTAAAGAGTTTTTGAAGACTCATTAACTGGCATAATTTCCGATAACTTTAAAGTATTTTTGTTATTCAAAAAAAAAAAAAAAATGTGTTTTTAGTGACATTAAAACTGGCGTTTTGTTGAATTTGTTGAATTACAGTTAGTTTTAGCTAAAATTGTGTATATTAATGCACGCAGATTTAAGAGCATCATATTATGATAGTTTAAGTGCATCGTGTTATGTTTGCAATGCCTAACAATCATAATATGATCGTAGCAATCATATTATGCTCCTAAATGACGATAACATCGTCCGCGGTAAACATAATATGATCAGCTAGAATCATGTACATGATAATTACGATCATGATAAATTCGTGTCCCCAATATTCAATAATTTTTTTCTCTGCCTGTGCCTGTTTAACTTAATCGAGGAGGTGTCTGAACTGTTTTTCATAACATGTTCGTTTTTTTGTGACTTCTGGCGAAAAACTTCTGTCGCCCATATTATAAATATTTGAAATAAATAGAAACCCTAATTTACTAGATGGACAATATGAGTATAAAAATTTTATTTTTTTCGAGTACTTCAACACTGTTTACAAATAAATCTTAATTTCGTTAATTTCAGACATGTTTCCATACAACAATTTAACAATTTTAAAATCTCATTTTAAGCCTCAAACGCGAGATTAGGCCTTACTCTGTTCTCCTTTATCACATATCTGAGTTCCATTAAGATTGGAGAAAACCCACCCGGAGACTTTCTTGTTAGTGCACGATTTCAAATTGTAACCATTATTTGTTTCCAAAAAACCTCTAATTGTTTTCTTCTGCCGCTGATAATATCATAAACAATGAACATATAAATTTTATTACAAATTTATGTTAATTTTATAACAAAGTATAACTTTGTTTGCAAAAATTAAATATATTTTGTGCTTTCGACAAAAACACAAACATTTGACAACAGGTGTTACCCGAGGAATTTTTCAACAAAGCACTCAACAACAGAAAAAACTTTCATCAAACCAACCAACCAAACATCTAGACAACGAACTTACGGAAGTATGTAAGTGAGGTCAAATGTAATATATAGCCTTTGGCTATTTTACACAAGAAAAGAAAGAGCAAAAAAAAAAAAAAAAGACAAATCGCACAAAAAAAGGACATAATGCTACTATATGCCATACAATGAAGTAGTAGAAGAAAAAAAAAAAAGAACCTAAAATGAAAAACAAACTTTGTTCAGGACATACATGGGACTAATTAATTGAATGTACTATAAAATTGATGATTTCATTAGCATGTTATTGATATCAACTGTAATGACATTTTTTTTATTAGCTTTTTTAACTTAATGATAATGAATTTCACTGATTTGATTTCAATGATTAATGACAATGATTTCAAATTTCATTACCATTAGTAATGTATCAATTATAAGAAGAAAAAAAATGACAATTGACAGATGAGATTTTTGAAAAACCTAATAATGGTGAATATCAATGAAATCAGGTCTCATTCTCATTTTAAAAAACGATCGAGAGCTTTTCTATTAACGTGAATATATAGACTAAAACACTCAGAGTTTAGAATGGAACAAATTTGTTCAAACTTGAAACGATATGAAATGGAGTGGAGTGCAACGGAAATGGAATTGAAGGGGAAGCAAAATTTTTAATATCGGCTTTTGTTAATTTTTATTATCATATAAATTGATAGAAACATAAATCACCCTGTGGAAATTTAAAAAAAATAATTCTTAGGAACCCTCCCTACCCTATCTCATTTGTATTATATGAGTGGGTTAAATTTTTGTTCCACATTAGTATTAATTAACCCTCATTATACAAGTAATGGGAAAGGTTCCGAGAGATTAATTTTTTATGAAACATCCACATGCTGTCTTAAATATTTGTTTACACAAATACGTACGTGAAAATACAAATTTAATCACTCCGATAATAGAATGGAACATTGGTCCAAAATGGTAACGATATGGAGTGAAACGAGGAATTGAAATCATAATCACATTTCACATCACATTTGGATTGTGTTAAGTCGGTCAAGGTTTGCAAAAATTTTGCCGCTTTGCGATATCTCGCTTAGTTTTCGAGATACTAGCCATTTTATAACATCTCGGATAAAAATAGTTATATCTAGTCATATAGATATAATATGATTAGGTCATATTTGGCTTTGAATGGAGTCACATTACGACTTATATCATTATATACAAATACATCTGACAATTTTTATTGAGAGCATTTATATGGCCCTTGATATAGTTATATATGAAATCTTATATTTTAAATCTTACTCCATATAAAAAGCCATATAATAATAATCCAAATATATGTAATGATCGATATGATTATAAATCAGGCGCGGTTCCAGTGGGAGAGGAAATGGGAAATATTTTTCAATACAAAAATGTTAAAAATTAATTAAAAATACTCTAAGTTTCCTCCCCAAAACCTTTTCCTGGATCCACGCCTGTTATATATGGTCCCATGCTAAGTCTTATTAAACTATATGTGACTAAATACTGAAATATATATTTTTATAATAGATAGCTTTATATTATAGTACTATACATATTTAGGTAAAGTTCAATACCAAATTAAGTTATTTGCAAAGTTAAGACTTTATTACATATGGCTTCACATATAACCATATTAATTTGATAACGAAAGCATTTCCAGTGAGTTCTCTTATATAATTTCAAATAAAAAATCGGTACATATTTTCGAAACACTAAATTTTTTCTTGTTAATTTTGAAACATTTCGTTGTTTCATTTAAATAAATATGGGCATTTAATATTTTTGATTTCTAGAAATTTGAATTTTCAACCTAAATACTTTTATGCATAACTTCAAGTCACAAAAAGCATACCTACTATCGTCTAAAATTATATAAAATGAGATATATTTATATCTAATTAGATATAATTTATAGTCCGGATATGGAAAAATCACCCGATAAAAATGTATCAAATTATATCAAATAAGATGTAACTATATTTGACTCCATATTATAATTTTACTCGGGATGGCGATTTTTAAAAATGGCCAGTATCTCCGAAACTAAGCGAGATAGGGCAAAAACGGAGTATTAAAAAACAGGAGTATTAATACAACTTTATAATATAAATACGCTAGGTCCGGGAGAGATCCCAATTTATCAATTTTTAGAAAACAAGCCACCGGGGGATTTATTTTTTTTCTATTTGCGTGGTAATACAAATAAACATAATCGGATAGTTTCCCGTATTCAGTGTTACAATCGAATTCCGTTTCATTCCTATGTTAAACAATTTCCACTCCATTTTTTTTTTTGAAAACAAATACTTTTTTTTGCTCAATTGTAATTAGTTTTTTTAGGCATTATTGTAATTTCATTAGCATTAGTAGGACAAATGCTAATGATAAAAGATTTCATTACAATTAAATGGTGATGAAATATTTTGGCATTAGAATTAGTGAACTAATGCTAATAAAAAAATCCCAAGTATGGTTGAAGTGAAGAAAAATAGTGGGAATATATTTATAAAACAAACTTAAAGAAAATGTGCAACACTTGTTTTTCAGTAATTTCCATAATTTTACAGATGTAACTTTATGTAGGAGCTACAAAATACCCGCCAGGCATGAGAAAGTAAAAACGCTTTAAAATATAATAAAAAAAAAAAAAATTTATGAAAAGTGCAAAAAGTGCTAAAAAAAACTTTTTATAAGATTTTTTTCTTTTCGAAATTTTTAATATTTTACAAATTCCTTTCTATAATAATAAAATTTAGATACTAGTTTCTTTTTGTGTAGTAGTAATGGTATTAAGTGTGACACAGTGGGTCAATTAAAATAATATTTTACAAATAATTTTAATAAAAACAAATAAAACTTGAAGTACTTTAAAAAAAATTTGGCCAAATTTATGGAAAATGTTACTTTTTGGAAAAAAACCTAAAACTTTCTATCTAATTTTTATTTTTTTTAAAGTCAGAACCAATGCCGTCCTGTAGTGACATAACACATCAACACACAATATATTTTTCATCATAAAATATAAATTGCTTGTTAGTTTTTATTAAACTAGTTGTAGTTATAACTAAAGTAAATTAAAAAAAAAAACAAAAAAATATCAAATTTTTTTTTCTAAAAGTAAAATTCTTTAAATTTATGAAACATTTTTTTTTAAAGAAAAGTCCTTTAAATTTTATTTAATTTTTTTTTTGAATACAAATTCCTCAATGATTTGGTAGTTCAAATTAAAATTTTGTTTTGTTTTATAGCCACTGTTGCTGTTAGGGCGTTAAAGAAAATTTGTAATTGAAATTTTACATTTTCTTTTTAGCACTGTTGGTATTTTTTTCTTCGTTATTATTTTATTATCAACTTAAAGTTTAAAATTTATTAATATCTAAGCATAAAAGTACTTCTCTACTAAACTAATTTAAACAACCATGAATTTTTATGCAAATTCTTTAACAACCAAACGAAATATACAAAACTTTGTCGTTGTCGTCTACACGAACAGCGAAATAGAGATGTAAGTTTTGGTTACAAAAATATGGTCATAAATCTTATGACAAATATACAAACAAAACAACAACAGCAATTTGCTCTTAAACCTACAAACCATAATATCTCTATACACTGAAAGAATTATGAAACAAAAATTTCATATTAAAATTTTTGTTTAAATGCAATTTAGTGCGCCCCGATAGGTTAGTTAGTAGCGTGCTGGCTTATCAGTGCGGGGGTCGTGGGTTCGATTCCCACCAGAGGCACTGGTCTGTTTTCGCTGCAAAGCGCCGAAGGCCATAGTAGCTAGTGCTCGGTTAGGGTAATAGTATATAATTTCTAATTATATGATTATTAATTAATAACAAGTGCAATTTAATGAAACAATTAATTTAAACAATAAAACGGGAATAAAATGGTTTCGTTTTTCTCCAAAAAAAGTTTCAGTGAAATCTCTGACGATTTTTTTTTTACAACTTTTAATTTATAACTATGAATAAAGTTTTAAATAAAATGTTTGCAGAATTTTAATTAAATTTTAATTGTTATGATTAAAATTTTAACTGAAACCAAGTTAGTTAAACTAGTTTAGTTTACTCCGAAGTCAATTAAACATTTTTATACATAGATTATTATGAGTGCACTGGGTTGAAAACGCAACAGTTGGGTTATAAAGAGAAAAACTTTTAATTGAATAAACAAATATTTTAATTGAAACCTGATTTTCATTTTTTGTTTCAGTGTATATAAAACTCCAAGTTGATATATGTTTGTCTTTGTATGAGTATATATTTTCTTTGCATTGTATGAAGTATTTTTATGTATGTATGTGTGTGGTATTTTAAGGAAGCTGCCACTTTGGTTGTATTATATCCGGTTTCCGTTTTCTACCGTTTGAACACTTTTGTTGTCTGGCAATAAAAAAAACTCTTGTTATTGCGGTTGTTATTTGACTTGTTAAATTGTGTTTCAAGTTTTTCTGTGTGCGTATGTGTGTGTTTTCTTCTTACTTATTGGAGTTTTAACAATCAGTGTGGAAATTTGCATAATTTGTCAATTGTTTTCAAATTGCAATAACAATTTTGCTTAATTGTTTTTTCTACTTCTTCTTCATCGTTTTATAACAATTGTTTTTAGTATGATTTTATGACATTTTTTTTTTATATTTTTTGGTTACCAGCATTTAAATTTTTTGTGTTTTTCTTAAGGAAAAGTTTTTCTATGGAAAAAGTTTTTATATAAAAACAAGTATAAACTAATTTAGTTTTTAAACAATTAATAGTGATTTATAGGTATTTAATGGAGCTGTTAAAGTTGTTAAATTTTTGGTAAACAAAAGAAAAATTATAATGGATTAAAATTTGTAATATTTTTATTACAAAGAAAACTAAAATATGTATCACAAAATACAAATTTTTTTTAATACTTTAACCCTCACATAAAGTTAGAAAAATTATCAGAAATACCAAGCTGTTATAGAAATCTTTAAAAATATACTTACAGTAAGGCAAATGTCTTATCTTTGAAAATAAATAGCATTTTTGGTTGAAGAATTCACAGGATACCGCCGAAATGAAATGAAATTCTGCAAATATAAAATATAAAAACTTTATTAAAATTTATTAAAGCAAATGGTTTCGTTTTGAAAAACGGAAAAGGTTACAACTGCAAAAGTAATACCACTTTAACTGCAAGTCTTAGGGCATAACCTTACTTTGGTTATAGGCAAAACTTAAGCATATACCCAATTTTATTTGACATTGGATTTCAAGATAATTGTTTAATATTTGTTTGCCATTATCACCGAAACTAAGAGAAAAAACAAAATAAAAAACGCTATTTATGTTTTTCGTGACAAACATATGATTTGAGGAGACACCTTACAAGTCGGCTGATGATTGGTTTGGTAACCATGATAATGCAAACGTAAAGCATTAGTTGCAGCAAGTTTTTTTTAAGATTCTTTCTCTATGTGGTGAAAAATTAATTAACATTTTCTATTTGGAATTCATGATAATATGATCTTAAACCCAACGAATAATTTCTCCAAATCTGATATCTCATTTAATGAATAATAACTAAACATAGGCGATATTTTTTACAGAAACCATATCTTAGAATTTGAGTCGTTCTTTCGAATCTTATAAAATTTCTGTTAGAAAAAGTATTACAAACTTTAAAACTTTCCGTAGTGAATCTAAAAAATGGAAAAATGCGTTTGGGGAAATTATCGCAGGGTCCGTGAATTTCTACGGCAAACATTTTTTTTACACCAAAGTAGTTTCTGCAATAAAAATCTCGCAGAATCAAAAAATTGTCTATAATAAATTTGAAATATAAGAATGTTCTGTAGAAAAATGTTTTGGAAAACACTTTTTCTTTAACAGAAATGCTTCAAAATCTGGAAACTTTTCTTAAAGAAATTGTCGTAGATTATAAAATTATTTCATTATAAAAACTTTCTCAGAATTGGCGAATTTTTCTTTTGACAAAATAACTTTCCTTGGGGGAATGAGAAGTCAATTGCCCTCAAAGTATCTTCACTGTGACTAGTTAATGCAGGATTTAACACAGAACTAATACAATTTGCCATTGCTGTGGTCAAAGCATCACGCATTTTTAATGTTCATTTTTCTTTTATTTTAGGCGATTAATTTTTTTTTAATTTAAAATTAAATGAAATTTTGTAAATTTCATTTTCTGAATTTTTTTGACGTTTCATAAATTTTATTTAATTTTAATCATACATGGGAATTTAGCATTGAGTCATAGTTTTCTAATATAATTGCCAATGCTTTGGCCTTAACATTTATATTAAACAATCAATGCCTCAATGTTTTTCCCCCATGTGTGAATTTGATTGTGGTTTCTACATTTCCATTGTGTTTTCGTTAATAAATAAATAAATTTTTAATTTCAACTGAAGTTTTGTTTCGTTATTTTTAGTTGACTTGATAATTTGGAAAGATATTTTGTTTTTATTTTTCTTAACGTTTTCCTATTTTAGTAAAAATGCAAAAATGCAAAAACAGAAAACAAATTAATCAATTGACCTCCAAGAACATATCCCGTGGCCGGTTATCTGAGAGTATATCACTGTGATTCAAAGATATATTTATAGTTGTTTCTTTTCCAATTTATATCTTTTATTTTCTTGTCCTTCTTTTTTTTTGCATTTGAACACACACGCGAAATATATAAATTTGCTGTGAGCCAGCCAAAATACTTAGGAAACAATGATAGAGTCGATTTTTAAAGTTTTTTGAAATTTATTTTACAATGTATTTGTAGAACCACCACCTCACTTATCACAAGCTGTCAAAAAAGGGTCAATTGATTGTTTTCGATCAAGTTTCTTTTTTAAATAAAACAACAAAGATATGAGTTAATTGACCTAAAAGACCCTATTGCGTGACAGGTTAATCAAGAGCATATCACTGCCCTTGAACTACATTTTTTTGATAGTTTTAGTTCTTTTTACTTATTTTTTTTTATTTAATGGTTTGCTATGATTTATTTAAATTTTTTTCGTTTGTATTTCAACGCACATTCAAAAAATATAGCTTTGTTGCTGTTAGCCTGGCAACATTTATAGGCCATATAAGCTCAAGCGGTAAAGCGTTTGCTTTACAAGGAGAACGTTCTGTGATCGAACACTACTGATGGTCGAGGTAAGGTTTTTACATTTGTATTAAAATCTTGTTTTAGCAGCACCACCTGACTTAATACAAGTTATATAAAGTGTGTCAATTAATTATTTTTGTGAAAAAAGAACAAACAAATGAGTCAATTCACCTCAAATAACTTATCCCGTGACAGGTCAACCGAGGGGATATTATCTAAGTAAACTTCTTTGGTAGTGTTAGTGGTTTTTTCTTTACCATTTTTTCTTTTATTTAATTCTTTTGGAATGTTTTGTTTTAATATTTTTCTTTTAAATACACACGCAAAAAATATAACTTTGCTGTTAGCCATTCAATATGTCCAAACAACATTAGCTCGGACGGAAGAGTGTTTGTGAGTTTGTGTTAGTTTTTCAAAACAAAAAAAGCCAACAAAAACCACCAAACACCACCTAACCTATCACAACATATCAAAATTGTATCAATTGACCCCCTACTATGACAAAGCCATGTTCAAGTGACCGATCCATTTCATTTAGAAAGTACGACCTGGAACAAGTCCCTTTGGCCCCTAAAGTACGAAACGATGCAATTTGATATTTTTCAAAATTGTTTTACAGTTATACCCCTAATGTATATCATCATTGTCCTTTATAACGATTCATTTCTTCTTTTAATTAAATCATTCAATTTAAAAAAATTTTGCAATACTTTTTTCTGTTGATAACATTAAGTTTTTTTCCTTTAACTATTTTTTTTTGTGTCCAACTTAATCCCTTAACAGCCCTTAATACACCATAGTTTTTTTTTGTTCTGCCTTAATATAGATTAAAATTTGTTTGCTTTCATTTTACCCGAAACAGTATTTAAAGTTTATTTCCACTTAACGCAGGTGTCCATTTTAATTAAAACGTTTGTGCCTGAGATATAAACATGTTAAAACATGCACATACAACACACAATTTTTTCTAGGAAGATACAATATACAGTAACGATTGTAAAAACAGCAAGAACCATATTACCATATCAAAATGTCCCAAAAAAAAGGTCTCAATAAAAACAAAAAAGGGCTCACTCAATACAATTTAACATGAAAGCGAAAGAAAAAAATTTGCATGCAACAGCGTTAAAGTAACACATGATGCCAATACTCGCATAAGTTTCAGTTTTTCTGCCCAACGAGTATATTTTTTTAAATTTCATTAATACAGTGAATTGATATTGACAAAAAAAAAAAAATAAGGAAATGAAAGAATGGCTAAAATGTAATTAGCATTGACATTTAATTAACCTTAAGTCAAGGGTGACAATCAAAGAGAGAAAAACAAATTTGAAATTTTTAGTAGAAGTCAGAAAATATCAGAAAAACTGATTCTGTTGTAGTTTAAACTTAAATACTTAATTACTTTTGCCTCAATAATATGTTAATGAAATTTCCTCAAAACAACACTTGTGCATAGTTAAATTAAAAGCTTTTCATTAAGAAATATTTTAATTTAACGGCCTTTTACCAAATAAACGTTTACAGAAATTCAATTTATCGACAATAGTGCACAAAAAATAAAGAACAATTGCTATGAAATTCTCTTTTAACTAACAGACAATAATACAAAAAAAAAAAAAACAACGTATAAACGGAAACGGAACTCCAATCAGCCATAAAGTTAAAATCACATTTGCTTACAACATGCAAAAAACACGCACACACAAACAAACACTCAAAGACATGCCACAAACTCATACAGACGCTTGCACAAATTCAAATTTACAAACATTTGCACACAAATGAAATAATTTAATACAGCCGTTGTACACTTGCAATTTTAAAAAAAAAGTGCACACAATGAATTAAACTACTAGCAAAAAATTGTGTGTGTGTTAAAAAATTGGCGAAAAAGTTAGCGAAAAAAAATTCTACAACATAAAGTGTTCAATTAAAAAGCTTTTGTTGCCACCAAAAACAGAAGTAAGTTAAAATGGTGAGAAAATTGCAAAATCGTGCTAGAAATTTTAATAACAAAATCTTAAAATACTGTTGTATAAACAAGAAATAAAAAATAAATCGCAAACAACTGGAATGTTTAAAAAAATTTATATTAAATAAGTATCAGCAGGTAATTTACAGATACATTTTTAAAATATATATACATAGATAGAAAAAAAAAATCGCGAAAATTGAAAAAATTAAAAAAAAAAAATTCTTCAAATTTGTTGATATCACTAAAACTCAACACCCTACCCTCTACATTCTATTTCGCTCTCTGTAATTAGTGTTTTAATTTCACTAGTTTAATTTCAACTTCTGAACCCCCATTTTCCTTGGGATTGGCCTGTCATTGGTTGGACTTTTTTATATGAAAGGGCCGGTTGCTTTAATAGGGAGTTGTCATTGAAATGGATTTATTAGACAGTACATTTTAAAATAAACTAATTAAACTATGAACTAAAAAAATCTACTTGGCGTAAGAAGTTCTCAATCACAGAAAGCAAACCCTCTACCGTTTGAGCTAAATTAACAGGCTAAGAGCAAAGCTTTATTTTTGCGTGTGTGTTTAAATACAAAAGAAAAAAAAAATCAAATTAAGAGACACTACTCGGAAATAGAAGAAACAAATTTAAAAGATATATAGTTGAATTTATGCTGTACATAATAAGATATGATAGATCTATTGTCACATATAATAATACATTCTTATATATAACAATATAACAATATAACAATATAACAATATAACAATATAACAATATAACAATATAACAATATATAACAGTATGTACTCATATATGGGGACACTTTAAGATATAATAAAGGGTGTCCCAAGAAGAGCGCAATTTTTAAATTTTAAATAAAACACAGATATTTAAAAAAAAAATCGTGCAACTTTATTATATCGTAAAGTAGACAGAATGAGGTTATGTATGGAACAATATATCGTGCAGATGGCCGCCGCGGCTTTGCTGGCATGCACGCGATCTTTTAATGAAATTTTCAATGACCGTTTTGCATGAATGCTGCAGTATTTCATTAATGCAGCGTCCAATTTCCTCTTTTAAGGCTTGAGTCGTCGTCGGCTTATTCGCGTAAACCATCGACTTCAAAAAACCCCAAAGAAAAAATCTTGTGGTGTTAAATCGCACGATCTAGGCGGCCAATACTGATCTCCAAAACGCGAAATAACACGACCGGGAAATGACTGATGCAGCAATTGAATTGTTTCTCTGGCTGTATGACATGTGGCGCCATCTTGTTGGAACCACATGCCCTCCACATTCATTTCTTCAATTCTAGGCAAGAAAAAACTGGTTATCATTTCACGATACCGAACACCATTGACTGTTTGCGCTTGACCTGCCTCATTTTCATAAAGAAAAGGTCCAATGATTCCTCCAGCCCAAAAACCACACCACACAGTGACACGTGGCGCGTTGTTGTCTTTACATCACTAACAGACCCAGTTTCGGCAAATTTATCCATTAATCTCTTTACAGTTGACTCTTTTGGAGCATTATTGTGACCCCAAATTGATCTCAATTTGCGAACTGTAGCCGCAAAACTTTCACCATTTTGGTAAGACAATTTCACAATGAGAATGCGTTGTTCATTCGTGTAGCGCTCCATTTTTACTAACCTCGTACCTTCTACTAGCAAACAATAACAATTGTTCAAATGTCAAACAATGACACTTCGAATGTTGCCAGATTTAAAATTGCGTTCTTCTTGGGACACCCTTTAAATGCTGTCTTATAAAAAATAAATTTGTGTGTTATATTAGATATGCTTATATATGGTGCCATATGAATAATGCAATTCAAGATATAATTATATATGAAATTTAGATTAACAATTTAGTTTTAGATATGATTATATACGGGTCCAATCGTCATAAATATTTTCCATGCATGTAAGGCATAATTATATATTGTAATATATAACCCCATATGTACTTATATATGTGCAGATATCCAAAATACTTTTCTTAATTTTTTTCATATTTTTATTAAAAATAATATATGTCATGGAATACAAGTAAATCCAATTTAATCTCAAAATAACTCAAAAATATCTACCAAAAATTACTTATCTTTTTGGATCTTATTAGATTCAAGTAGATCTAAATTCATCCCAAGAGATATTTTGGGATCCATCAGTATCTTAATACTAAATATTTTTGAAAGCCGTTGGATGCGTTAATAAAAATAAATTTGAAAATTTATGATACTAATATTTAGAAAATTTTTGCTGTTTTTAGCAGATTAATTTGCTATTTTCTATTTACTAAAATTTAGCTTATATTATAATATAATGTTTTTAGATTTAACAAATTTATTTTTGCTACCCTGTTAGAAATCAACATATATGGATCCATACATAAACACACATGCTTCATACATGTCCACATGTACACATACATGATTCATATGTGTTCATAAGCCATTCTTATATGCTCATATGATGAATCATATATGTTCATCTGTGTACATTAACAAAAATTAAGGTAATTTTTACATATCTAATCATAAATGTTTATACATTTCCATACATGGTCATACAAGTACAATATTTTTATCGTAAAGTCTACTGAATATACACATTAAGTTAATTGAAAATCAGTTAAACAAGAACAACTTACTTTTCTTTTAAAACAATTGTATTTTTTTAGTTTATTTTTAATTGTTTAAAAAATTATTTGACAAATTTTTGTTTTAAATAGAAATTTTTAACTGAATATTCCTAACTAACACCGAAATTACGTTTTTTTTGTTTATTTAATAACAGACCGAAAAGTTAAATATATATTTCTTTGGTAATTTAACTGCATGGTCAATTGAAACAACTTTACGGATTAACTTTTTAAATAACTGTTGAACTTTTATGAAAAAGTTCTTGTGAGAGTATGTGTACATTAACGAAAATTGAGGTAAAATTTATATATATGGAAACATATGAACTCTTAACTTTATATATGAGCATGAATGAGTTCAGATATATTCAGAAATGGATGCATATTAGGGTGGGGCGATTTGAACATCTTAATGGGCGCTTCGCGTTTCTGATTCTTGGGATTATACTGAGCAAGAAAGTCCACTAAACCATACGTCTACGGTGAAAATCGAGCTTCCAGATTTTGACTTTTAGCCGTATTTTGTGAAAGTAACAATGTGTGGGATGGACATATCTCAGGAAGTAGGAGGAGCTTATCAAAGATTATGGTATCAATCTCTTCTTTGGAAGATTCTCTAGCAGATTAATGCATCAAGCATATTTGTGGGTGGGGTTTAAGGGGCTAATTTTTAATTTCAAAATAGGGCTTTTTTGCCGTAAAGTCAAAATGTGGAAGCTCGATTTTCACCATAGACATATGGTCTAGTGGACTTTTTTGCTCAGTACAATCCCAAGAATCAGAAACGCGAAGCGCCCATTAAGATTTTTTTCCTTCCATACTAATCGCCCCACCCTAATGCATATATATTGATTTGTAACTAATTTTCAGTAGTTTTAGCAATAAATTTTACTAATTTTTTTCTATAAGTGTACTATGAAATGCAATGTTTTCCAATTTGCATTAGGCTTAATGGTAATTTAAAACTCCCAAGTATGTTCTCTTACATGAAATCTTTGATGATTTGCTTTTAAAACATAAATTTAATTTCTTGTAGTTTAGAAATTTAGTATAAAATGTTATTATTCCTTTGTTTTAAAATCCCTTTCATTACAAATTTCCTAAAAATACACATAAAACACAATGTTAACAACGTTGTTTTGGTTTTTAAATGCTTTTAAAAAATTTACTTGGTTGGTTTAATCCACTCACAAAGACAGATTTTTAAAACAAACACAAAAATTATATTTAAAATAATATATAAACATGATCTTTGCTAAGAATTTTATAAATTTTTTTTCAAAGTATATATTACAGGAAAACCTTGATGAACGACATAACGTTTGGTTAAATGAACTACATAAAGTTTGGTTAAAAAAAACAAAAAAAAAAAAAATAACCTATAATTTGACTTTATAATGAATAATGATTTTTAATGGTAGCAAAATATTCGCATTCTTAAAAAATCGTATAAATCCACAAAGTTTGTTTTTTTTGTTGGTCTCTTTCAGTGTTTTTTACAAAAATTCTGCTTAGCTTGAGACTTATTTTGTTAAGACAAAATTCAGAAACTTTGGTTTAAACCTGTCTTTATAAAATAAAGCGTTGATTGAGGGTTACCTACTTATGTGTATTTTTACTATTTTTCCTATTTCCTGATGTCTCTTAGTTTCTTAACATATTATATAAATTTAAATAAATATCAAATTTTAACAGTTACCAGTCAGATAGCCTGTATATATGGTAATGTAGTATTTAAAGTTAAAACATAAAGCTTCACTTTTCATAGATACTTTACCCAAATACACACATCTGGTGTGGTTATATGAGTAGAATTAAGTATACATGTATTAATTAAGATAACATTTATTTCGATAATGAAATACAAATGTTAAAATAATTTTTACAACAATAAAACATTTTCTTTTTGAGTAAAATATTATTTCAAATTAAGTAAAAGTTATTGTGAATTTCTTAAATTGTATAGAAGAATTTATATAAATTAAAATTTGTGTAAATAAAAAATAATTGCCACCCTAATTTAGACAAAAACATACTACAGCAAATAAGGTTTATAGGCTTAAACTTTTGATAGTGTGTTGACATTCTAAACACGGTAAAACAAAATTTGTGTGCAGTTTGGATAACATTTTTTTTTTTGTCAAATGTTTTTTAGTAACAAATTTAACAGTTGAATTTTAAACACATAAATGTTCCGTATAAATGCGATTTGAATTTCCAAATAAACTTTTATATTTAATTAAAGTTTAATTGACATGAAAATACAACCGATTGTTCTGATACTAAAGAAGAAATTAATACAAATTGATTTAAAGTATTAATTAAATAAATTTATAAACACTTACACACAGAGAAAAGTTTAGCTATTTGCCAACTGAAATTCAGTTACTATGACTCAAAATCGATTATTACGAATTTCAGTCAGTTGGCACAACTTAACATTGGGTTTCAAAACAGACTTCGGTTAATTCAACTGAATTTTAGTTTCAACACCCAAACTATTCAGAAATCGAATGTAAATATCGTTGTACTAACTGAATTTATAAGTTCTTATCATTAAAACACACTTTTCAATTCGGTTGGCACTTTATTTCTCTGTGTGTACAGTTCTATGCCATTTTATTGGAAATAGTTTTAAAATAAAACATTTTAGATATTAATATAATTAAGTATTAATCTTAAATTGTAATTATATGATAATTATATTTTATGTCCATGTTTATGAATTTATTCAATTAATATTAATAATTATTTAAATTGTCTTGTTAATAGATCAATAAATATTTGAAAATTGGCTGTATCCAATTACATTATTGTATTTTTTTTCCAATAGAGTATGAGTGCGTATGATTAATATTATTTATTTCATAGAACCCTCTTTAACGTATGAGTAATATAGATTATTAAAATATGCATGAAAGTCATACGATGCGTATGAGTTATATTTATTTTAGAAAATGCCTTTAATCGTTTTTAAAATTAGTAAACTTAATCGTTAGTAAAAGTGTAATATTTTGTATTACATCCTTATATTTATCTCTTTTAGATATTTCTTGTTTTATATAAAAAAAAAATTATAATTGTATTTAAAAAAACATTTACCACTATTATTTATTTTTCTTTTGTTATAGTTTCTATGTTGTTTTTCTTTTTGCAACCATAAACAACACAAGAGTTTGTAAAAAAAAAACAGCAATAACAACAAAAATAAAGTAAGAATTACCCCAAAATGCACTTTACAATGTTAAAAGGAAACGGAAACAAAAAGACATTTGCATACTTTGTATACATTATTATATATATAAAATTTTTTACTTTGTCATTGCAAAAGCCTTATGTTGCCTTTTAAACTACATACACCATTTACACATTGATTTCAGTTCTTAATTCTATAGAATTTAAAGGGAATATTAGAACTTTTTAAATACTCTTGTGTCTTGTCACTGGCGCACTAACATTTGCAGTCAGTTCGCATATCTCTTGAGATTTACACATATACTCAGGGAACGTTGTAGTTGTTAATTCAGTATCTTTAGTTTTAAGTGAAAAAACAGTCACTTGTAGAAGAAATTTTAGTTTTGACTACAATTGTAGTTCATTTAAAAAACAAACCACATCAAATTACTGTATTATGATTTTACATTCATTTTATACAGTATTTTTTTTTTATTTAAAAAATAACACATAAAACACTTTCCAACATAAAATTTGAAGAAACTTGCTTAACGGCGACTCAATCTAACCTACACTTGGTATCCAACTATTGTATGTGAATAAAGCGCATCATAAAACGTGATAGTTACTTGTGAAAAAGAGATAGGATTAAGAAGAAGAAGCATTCTAGTTGAGAAATAAATTGTGCATTGGTATTAGTTAATTCTGTCTCTTCTGAAACAATACTTGTGTGTACGTAGTGTGACAAAACTCCACTTAGCCACAGTCATCGCTGTGTCGATCGTGGCTCAACTCGTTAAGAGGTGAGATTACGATGCATAGCTTGATGCTAAGGCAGTGAGTTCGAATACCAGTACAACACCAAAAATGTAAAAAAGTTTTTCATATAGAGCGAATTAACAATATAAAATACTTTGTTCAATTGACACATAAATTAACCACTGACGAGTCCCAGGAGGGGGACGAAACTGCGGCAGTCTGGTGTATTTCCTGTGTCCGTAAAATTTTTCAATAAAAATGTTTTCTTCTTCTTCTTTCCTGTAAAGAGACTAACTAAAGTAATATTCTACAGTAATTAATTAAAAATTAATTACGATTGTCATTATCTGACGGTTGCAAAACACTTTCTAACATAAAACAAAAAATTGTTTGTTTATTTTTTTACTGTGGTTCATTTTTTGAACAGTAAACCTGACAATCCTAATATAATCGTAGCAATCATATTATGATTTCAAATATCGATGCAGTCGTCATTGGTAATCATAATATGATCAGCCAGAATCATATATATGATAACTATATATGATAACTTCGTGTCCGGAATCATGTTTAATCATATTTTTTATCTGCGTGTACATGTGTTATTTTTAATTATTGCTTATTTTTTACTGTCGTTCATTTTTTGAACAGTAAACTTGACGATTGTAATAAAATCGTAGCAATTATATTATGATTCCAAATGTCGATGCAATCATCATCGGTAATCATAATATGATCTGCCAGAATCATATATATGATAACTATATATGATAGCTATGATAACTTCGTGTCCGCAATCATATTTAGTCATATTTTTTCTCTGTGTTATTTTTAATTATTGTTTATTGTGGTTCATTTTTTGAACAGTAAACTTGACAATTGTAATATAATCGTAGCAATAATATTATGATTCCAAATGTCGATGCAATCGTCATCGGTAATCATAATATGATCGGCCAGAATCATATATATGATAACTATATATGATAACTATGATAACTTCGTGTCCGCAATCATGTTTAATCATATTTTCTCTCTGCGTGTACATGTGTTATTTTTAAACAAACTCGTCATTAACTATGAAATTTTTCCATGGATTTTGTTAAAAGAACTGTTATTTGCTTTTAAAAGATCTGAGCTTTATGGGACAGTTAAAAAAATATATATGATTTTAATTAAAACTTTTTTATAAATTAATTTTTAAAATGGTGTAGTGTGTACTAAGAGGGTATGTAAGTTTTTCCTTTAACGACATTATAAAGAAAATACACAAAAAATGGTCACTATTGTCTTCAGTTATTTTTTTTTATTAAGGCCAGTTCTTTTTATGTAAAAAAATGAAAGCAACATTAAGAGGCTACAAAAAAAATGTTCATTTATATAAAATAGTTGTCATTAAAAAAGGAAAAGACGAAAGGGAAATGTTAAACTGAATAAAAAAAAAAAAAATAACAAAAAAAAATTTAATGGTCAAAATAATTTAAACATTTTAACAAGTTATTTTTATCAATGTTTTATTTTTTTGTAAACTTTTTTTTAACATTGTTTTGTTTTAATGACATGTTTTCAGTTTATATTGTAATAAATATTTTATATTACTCTAGTTTTTTTGTTAAATATTTTGTTACCTTTCAAACATATTTTACAAGTTTTACAAAAAGGGTTCTAATATTCAGAGTTAGCTACTATTGGCAAATAGCTTAAGCAGTTGTTTCCGGTTTGCACAAAAAAAGATAAATAAATGTATTAAACGATTATGTAGCTAAAAAGGAAATTGCCAACACCTTAAAAGCTATAAATCCCTTGAAAATGTGTGATAAAATATATTGAATGGTGTTGCAAAATATATTTGTATTTTAACAATTTGTATATAACAATTAAGAGATAATATTAGGATTTAAAAACAAATTTTTAACATAGAATTTTATATATTTAGTTAGAATATTGTTCTACCTCAAGTTCCCAAATCTAATATGATATTGTCATATTAGATTTTATTTGTTGCTTCGCAAAAAGTTAGATAATTTTCATGATAAACATTACAATTGAAGGGCTTATTGTAAAACTTGATAAGCCACATTTAAATTTTTGCTGTTTTTTGCCTTTAAAGTTTTGATTTAGTGTAGAAAGTAGAACTTTTGAAGGACTCTTGTACCCTTCGCCCTTGTTATAAATGTGTGAGCTAGACTTTTATAAAATACTCATTAAATTATGACTAGAAACGAGCTAAAACCAGCAATTAAAAAAATGTGGCTTATCAAGTTTTGTCAATAAGCCCTTCAATTGTTTCATTGGCATTACCCAAATCCTCAGCTGCCTCCAACAGAAAAGATAATTGGCCAAATATCTTTTTCTATTATAATTGGTGTAAGCCAATTGTCTTTTTCTTTTGCATATAACTGAAATAATTTAACAGATACAATGGTTCAGTGCCAGACTGCCGCAGTTTAGTCCCCTCCAGTGGTTAATTTATGTGTAAATTGAATAAAGTATTTTTATATTGTTAAATTGCTCTATATGAAAAACTTGTTTACGTTGTTTCGTATTTAGTTTCAAACCCACAGCCATACATTAAACTATTACTTGTAGCATCAGCTCTTAGCGAGTTGTTTTTTTTTTTGATTTTTGTATTAAAAATAAAAAATTGTTTTTTCGGACTTTATATATTTTTATTTATTTAGTAAGAATATTGTTCTACCTCAAGTCCAAAATCTAATATGATATTGTCATGTAAGATTTTCTTTGTAACTTTATAAAAATTTTGATAATTTTCCTGATAGAAAATACAATTGCTTCATGGGCATCACCCCAATCCTTAGTTGTCCACAGTAAGAAAACGATGATTGGCTTAACTCAAACCGAGACATTATATACAGCAGACAAAATTAACTATACGAGAATTTTGTCTGCCTTAGTGTATAAACTGGCTGATTTGATAAAAGGAATCATAAAATTAAATTTGTTTGAAAAGCAAAAAATTTTACATATCAATATACTTTGTATATCATTATAGCTATGTATGTGTGTTTGCTATATTACAATTTCTAAAAACAACATATATTCCAACAAGCAATGCTTGTATGAATAGAGCCGTGGAATGCTGATTGTTGAAATATATCATATATTTCTATATATTATATAGTGTTCTACCTTAAGTCCAATATCATATTGGATTTTATTTGTTGCTTTTTAAATAGTTCGATCATTTTCATGATAGAAAATGCAACTACTTCAAAACTACAAACTGAGTATTACTAAACACTGATTTTACTTTAAATAACGTTTCATTTTATTAAGAATTCATTTAATTTTGATTCCTTTCTATTAAAACAAACACCCCTTATTAACATCACTGACCTCAATACATTCATAAAATAATTGCATTGATAATTTTTAATTAAATAAATATTTATGGTTTCTTCGAAGTATTTAACAATATATGGCACATGTTTTATTAAAAATTGTAATAATAATAAACTTGATTCAATACATGTGTAACACTACTACTACATATTTATTTTACAAAATAAAGTTTTTATATTTCAATTTATTTCTGTTTTAAAATATTTATGACGCAAAAAAACAAAAAACTACTCCCGTTTTTATAAGGGAAACATTAAAAGGCAAAAACAAAAAAAAAACTTTCGAAATTTTATGTTATGACATCAATATGTTGCGTTCCAAGCCAAGTGTCCAGCTAAACAAATTTATATTGCAGCAATGTCAAACTAACAGTATTTGTTCTCCTATATGAAGGCAATAAAAAATGGTAAAACTTTTCCTATGAGTCTACAATAGTTTAGAAAAGACAGCGGAATTGAGAGGAAATTTTAAGCCAAGTTTGATTTAAAATTTCCGTTGCACCAAAATTGTTTATTAAGGAGAGGTGTAAGAGTAGGCGTTGGTAGGTTTCACTGTATTTTGTTGTCTCTCGGAAACATCTATCATTTGTAAAATAAACTCCATTGTAAATATTTCTATGGCAGCAGGATGGTGAACGTACCCCAGGTGCAAACCACTACCAAAAAACCATAACTTTTTTACAATTATCCAAAACTATAAACATATGGTCAAAATTAGTCAACTTCTCTCACTTCAAGGAAAAATTAGAAAAGTTGTTACATTTATTTTTTTATTAGCATCATATAGTACAACGCCTGCTGTAAGTTTGCCATCGATACGGTATATTTTTTCCAGTAGAAAGCAACATATGCATATATGAAGCAGTATAAATATATGATACGCAAAAAAAGGAGAGGGTTCTTAATAAAATGTGCATATTGTTGCAACAACAGCTTATCATAAACCATATGACACGAGCTTGAAAATTCTTTTGGCACGTGAGTTTTAAAGTTGCAACACATTTAATAACCTCACATTCATTTCGATATATCATACCAACCCACAAAGAATTTTGTATAAAAATATGCATTTTACACGAAAAAAGAAAACACCAAATAATCGGTTGATAATGATGTTGGGGCAACATTGCTATGATGTTATACAACAATAAATGTTGTCGATTGTTTGTTAAATCATTGCTTTTCAATTATGTGTAAAATATAAGTGGAAAATTATGTGAAAATCATGTTGGTAATGAACAAAAAGGTGAAGAGAATTTTTAAAGTGCGGAAAGTTCTAATAATGAAATTTAAATTTTGCAACAAAATGTAATATTTGTAAACATTTTTGTTTTAATGAAAATAAAAATTAGAAATCAGTTTATCCATACCACCGTCAGTGATTCCATTGAAAAATTTCATATAGACGCAATCGAACAAATAAAAACATAACAAATATTACATTATTCAAAAAAAATTCAAAAAACAGGGTCACTGACGAAGGTTCAATACCAGAAACTGCGCAATCTGATTCAGAAAAAATTGAAAATTTATGATTTTTATAAAATACACTCATTCTTCTCTACCACGCCTTTCACAACAAAAATTATTCAAGTTCGAGGCCATACTCTATATTTCTTTATTAGGATATTGTCCTAACAAATAATCTATAGAGTTTTTGTTTTCAAATTTATTAATTGACTACTTTCAGCAATGTGTTGGTAGAACTATTTTGGGAATTTTCTAGGTTCCCATCATCAGAACACGTTTTGAAAGAAGTGACAATTCCATGCAAAACATCAAACATTCATATAAACTAGTTTCTCACTAAATGAGAACTAATATATGAGCTCAAAGCTGATGAGCTGATCAAAAATAAATTGAAAACTTGTTTGTTGTGTGCACCCTCTACCTTTGGTAATACACACTTTTTGTTTTTTTCTCCTTTTTATTTTCACACTTGTTTTGTTTAAAAATAAGATGTAAAGGGGGAGTAAACAAGACCTTACTTTGTCTTTTATACAAGTTTGATATAATTTTTATTAAAAATAAAAATTTTTGAAATTCCCAGAATATTTATATCATTAATAAGAGGCTTTTCAAGCCAACTGTGCCAATACAAGAAAATGTATATCGTATCAATATATATAAAAAATTGAACAACTTTTTAAATTCTCCCAAAAAGCATGCGATATACCGCGTGGTTAAATATTGACAAATTTTGCGTTCACAATAAGTATATTATTTATAAGAAAAATATTAGAAATTTGACTTAATCGCTAGATTTCTTATGGAGAATTTAGAAAAATTAAAATTCACAACTAATTGTGAATTTTTGGTGCAATCGTAAACTCAATTTATCTACGCCACCATTTTTTATTGTGCTTTATTTAAAAAAAACAAACACTATATGTTTTTCTAACGATCCAGAAATTTGCAACGTGGAACTCGGTTTTCGTTTTGGAAAAACAAAGACAAAGTTCTGATATTTTTACAAAACAAATGTAACCAGTTTCAATGTGACTAGTTCAACACAATAAATTCAAATATTAAAATGCTTTTCGTCAAAAATGCCCACTTCTTAGAAGTTTGACCCCGCCTACTTTGCCCACTTACTTGAAAAATTACGAAGTTCTTACATTTTAAGGACAACACTTACTGCCTGGGAACTTTTTTCTGCAGCGGTTGAGTTCAGAAACAATGCAATATATTTTAGTTAGAAAAGCATAATTTTGTATATCTTGGGAAAGCTTCCGCTCCAAAATATAAAATCGGTTGGAAAACAACAAAATTTCAAATTTCGGTTGCAAAAAAGAAGAAAAATTTTAAAAAATTTTATATTAATGAAAATGATATAAAAATTAAAGGTCGAAAAAAAACATAATTTTTATTTTTGATAAAAATTGTATTAAAATTTTATAATATTTCCACCCACCTTTTTTCTGGGCCACTTTGTAGATTTAACTATGATTTTTTTCTCTCTGTGTTCATATAAATCTTAAATTAAAAAACTATCTATATACAAAATGAAGTTGGCGCTTAAAGCTATTTTAACTAGTAATACAGTTATTTTTTTTATGTTTCAACTAACGCAAAACCTTTAGTTAACGATATTGTTTAATAAATATTAGCATTGTTAAAGTTTAACAATTTTGGCTAATAGTGTGGGTAATGGAAATTGTGATGGTGGTCATTCATGTTGATGTTGAAAATATGTGTAAATGAAGTCAGTTTTTTTGTGTGTGTGATAATTTGAAAAGTTTATTTAATACAAAACGTGATTCAATTACAACACTATTAAAAGCAATTCGCCCTTGTGTAAATTTAATATAGAGAGTGAAAAAAAAAATTGGGAAAAAAGAAATATATTTCTATGTAGAACTAACTACCTTTGTAAAAAAACTACTAACAAAAAAATACTGTGAATTAGGGTGGCACTTACTGAGGGTTAGTATTTATATTTATTTTCTAGGAGACTCACTAAAAAATTTTGTTTACACAAAAACAAACATTTTTGATTGAGAAATTTTTTTATAAAAAAAGGTTTTGATAAAAACAAATTTGTAAAAAAAAATTTATTAATTAAGAAACACTTTTTGGACTGAAAATTTTTTTCTTATTTTTTTTTTTCAAAATATTTTTTAATTACTAAAAGTTTTCTTTTTAAATACAAACAATTTTATGAACAATTTTTTTTTGATAATTTGTTTTACTCAATTGCAAAAAAATAGTCTTTTGACTAAAAAATTTTAAACAAATTTTGAACACAATATTTTTGCATTAAAAATCTTTATTATTAACAAAAAATCATAGAACTTTTGACTCGAATAATATTTTTGTTTATGAAAAATGATTTTCATTTCCTTTTAATTAAACTAAAGTTTTTGACTTGCAAAAAGTTCCAACTTTAAATATAGGGTGTTTTTTTATAGAGGCATAAAACTTTTTGTAAAAATTAAACTCAGCAAATTTAATGAAATAACCAAAATTTCGGGATTATAAGCTTAAAAATGGTGGCAAATTATTTTGCACAAATGTACAAAAAAGTTAAAATAAATATTTAATAGTGAATTTTATGGTTGATCTATAAATTTATGTGTGAGATTTTATTTGTTCGGTTTTAGATCATGACAAATTTATCTCTAAATTAACAGAAAAATTATAATTTTTATATGATAATTTACTTTGACTATTAGAAAAAAACACAGAAAAAGTTATTAGACACTAGCATGAATGGAATGCATTTTCTTGTGAGTTAAATAGATGATATTTACGATTAACACTAAATGGCACGAAGAATGTTGATGAAGACCGTATTGGGTCAGAAAATGCATTCCATTCATGCTAGTGCCTAATAACTTCTTCTGTGTTTTTTCTTTTTTTTTTTCTAATAGTCAAAGTAAATTATCATATAAAAATTATAATTTTTCTGTTAATTTAGAGAAAAATTTGTCATGATCTAAAACCGAACAAATAAAACCTCACACATAAATTTATAGATCAACGATAAAATTCACTATTAAACCACTCATTTAATGTATATGCTCGACATATGTATTAATAAAAAATCTTTAATGTTTGTTGATATGCTTTCCTAATGTAGAAGGATAGTATAGGATGACATTAGAGAAAAGAACTGCCATTTAAAGTTTTTACTGAAAGTTAAACTGGCAACTATGATAATGACTAGAGAAAAAACAAACACACTATAAATAGAAATCGTTCGTGGTAAATTTCATTCTAACTCAACACACAGAATAATGTGGGATTTAACGTTACCCAATTTCTTCAACGTGTGAGTTAAATAGATGATATTTACGATTAACACTAAATGGCACGAAGAATGTTGATGAAGACCGTAGTGGATTAGAAAATGCATTCCATTCATGCTAGTGTCTAATAACTTTTTCTGTATTTTTTTCTAATAGTCAAAGTAAATTATCATATAAAAATTATAATTTTTCTGTTAATTTAGAGAAAAATTTGTCATGATCTAAAACCGAACAAATAAAATCTCACACATAAATATTTATTTAAAAACTATAAATGCATGTTTCTTTATTTTTAACTCTAGCGTAAACTTTTTTTTATAAAATTACAAACAGAAAACTGCATAATATTTTGAGTGTAGCTTTTAATCTGTATAAGGGTTGGAATTTGGGGTCGAAAATGACATAAGTTTGCGTTATATGCCGTTCTTTCCAGTATATTAGATTAGACTAGAGTGGCACTATGCACCGCGACCAGCAGTTGGTATTTTGTGCTGCCATCGAATACACCCTATAGGTTCAAGATCGGTACGACGCCAACTATCCTACCAGGTAAACAATTCCAAACGTCCGATGGCGTCACTATTCGACCACCAAAATAACGCACCCTCCTGTCGGAGAGCCTCGGACATTTGCAGAGAACATGCTCTGAGGTCTCGGGTTCCAGTATATTGGTATACAAACCCATTTTTACCTCTAAATATGCGATTTGGCAGGTATGTTTTTTTTACCATTTTTTTTTATTACTTTCGTCTCCTCTACCTTATATTTGAATTTCATAGAAATCTGGTTCAACCACCCAACAGACTTCCCTTGCTAGTTTTGGTTTCATTAATATATTTTTTTGTAAATTTTTAAATATATCTACAAATAATTATCACCCTAGTACTCATACCTTTTCACTAATACTTTCATATGTATACGATAACATACTAATATATATGAGGCTTTCCAAGCCAACTGCCCCGCTACAGGAAAAAGTATATCGGTTAGAGATCAAACTTATAGTATTTATTGTAGTATATGATGCGAAAAAAATTAAACAACTTTTTAAAATTTTCTAACAAGTAGTTGAAATTGAAAAATTTTGGCCTCATTTTGAGCATTTGTAATAATTTACCTAAATTTAAAAAATTCTATAAATTCGACTATATCAATATATTTTTTATGAAGAACTTGAAAAATACATATTTTTTCAAAAAAAATTCAGAACTAGTTACGAATTTTTAGTGTAATATTGTCTAAAAATCGACCAACTTTATTTTTATTTTTATTTATAAAAAAGGTCAGATGTTTTTCTATCGATTTAGAAAGTTTCATCGTGTAACAAGGCTGCGTTTTTGAAAAAAATATTCGTAGAATATTGTCCATCTCAAGTATTTAAAAACATGCTAGTTAGAGCCACACTGCGTATGATTAATCATATTATATGTATGTTCATCATACGCCATGTGGTACATACTAGAAAATTTAAGAATATTTGAGATAGATAAAATTCAACGAGTATTTTCTTCAAAACGCAGAAGAGTAATACAATGAAACTTTCTGAATCGATAAAAAAAAACATTTAAATTTTTTATAAATAAAAAAAAATTTGCGATTTTTAGATGAATGAGATCTGGAAAATCTTTTTTTATAAATAAAAAACATAAAAAAATTTGTCCGATATTAAGATTAATTGAGTTGTTATTACACTAAAAATTCAGAACTAGTTCATATATAATATATGAAGGTAATTTCGACATTAATACTATATACTCTTTCCTGTAGCGGCCAGTTTTCTTGAGAAGCCTTATATGTAGTATGTACTTACATATACACTAAAACATATGGCAATATGGTTAACTATGTTACAGAGTATTATGGTCAAACAAAAAAAGAATTTTTTGTTGCTACTTTTTGGTTTCGTTCACTTTTTTTTTCTCACATATTCATATAAATGTACATATAGCGTTTTGTTAATCCTGCGGAAATGAATGAACCGGATGTATTTGTGGTTCAAAAAAAAAAATATTTATATGTATTTTCTTCTTTCTATTGTACAACAATCTATGTATTTGCTTCTATTCCATCGATTTCAGTTAGTTTTTCTATTCAATATTTAATTCTAACAGTTTTTTTTTTTTGGTCAAAATTTGTTTATATATTGTGTAGAAAAATAGAATTTACTAAAAAAAATTTTTTTCTAACGCATGATTTGTTAGCAATTTGTGTGGAACAACACAGTTTTGAATATATTTAATATGCTCAAAGGCTTTGTTTTGCAAAAAACAAAAAGAAAAAAAAATCAAAAATAACACCTGCCAAAAAGCGGTAAACACATTTTTAGCCTTTAGTTAAAACTAGTGGCACAATTTTTGTTTATGACTGAAGAGAGTTAAATTTAGCATAAGGGTATTTGTAAAATGGTTAGTAACAATCAAGTATGAAAATTGTTTGTTCAGAGATATTTTTTTGACTGAATTAAAAAAAAAAAGATTTAGAAAATTAAAAAAATATTTAAAACGCAAAAATTTTTAAAAATTTGATTTAACGCAATTTATGTAAAAATTTAAAACTTTTTGTATTTACGATAAATTTCACATGTTTTTCTATCGATTCCGAAAGTTTTAGCATATAATTCGGCTTCGTTTTAAAGAAAATATTTTTAAGAAATTGTACATCGAAAATATTTAGAAGAAATTAATATTTTTGTATTAGAAGCACCGGCATGTATAATTAATTCAATAATACGTATACGCAAACAAGACCTACCTGATTATAAAAGAAATATTTGATTTTTTATTGAATATTCACAATTTACAATAGCTAACAAATATTATTTCGAAAACACGCTGAATATTTCTGGAACGGGGAACTTGTTGTATTGGAATACTTAATACAGGAAACGAAATGCAACAAAGAGTGCCAATATTTTTGTGTTATTTATTAATGTGAACATATTTTTTTTTTTCCTAATATCATGTTTTTTTATATTATTCCAGCGATTTTTCTGCATTTCAATGATATGGGGAACGGAATGGAATGAATCGTTGAACGATTTAATGAAAACACTAAAATAGGGAACGGAATGCAATGGAACGTAGAAGACGTGGTATTGAAACACTAAATATAGGAAATATAAATAAATGAGATTTTGATAATATTTATAAATTTGAACATATTTTTCTGATATTAACTTAATTTCATTATATTTTTTCTTGTAATTTTTGCCTTTCCTGAAAAATTAGTTAAATTGTAACACCTAACAAGGGAAACAAAATGGAATGGAACGAGTAAAATTGAAACATTTAATATGGAAATAAAATTAGTTAAATTGTAACACCTAACAAGGGAAACAAAATGGAATGGAACGAGTAAAATTAAAACATTTAATATGGAAATAAAATGATATTTACTATGGAATGGCTGATATTTGGCCTTTCCTGAAAAATTAGTTAAATTGTAACACCTAACAAGGGAAACAAAATGGAGTGGAACGAGTAAAATTTAAACATTTAATATGGTAATGAAATGATATTTACTATGGAATGAGTGATATTGCAACTTTTAATACAGGGAACGAAGTGAAATGGAGAGATACATATTTTTCCGATTTTAACATATTTTCCGTTTTTGTGGGTGAGGCTGGCATCTGTATTCGTTTCAATTTCCTTTGTCCCTCTAAATAATTAAAAACCTTTAAATTATTCGACACCTTGACTATATTTTTTTTTGGAAAATTGGTATCCAGAGTTGCCAAATAATCATTTAAAAACTATTTTTTTTGAACTCTTTTGATGGTACTTTTTAAAAAAATTATTTAAAAAATTTCTTTTATATTTTTTATTGAAATGTTGATGAGAAAATATCCGGGATGGGAGGCAATACCGGAAAAATACAGTATCGATTCAAACCCCTTCCAACTGACTTCCGTTATGCCTAAAATACCGTTACCGAAATAATTGAAATACATTATCCGTAAAATACCGTTACCGATATAACTAAACTACCAATATCCTTAAAATAACGTTATCGAAATAACTTAAATACCGTTATCGGTAAAATACCATTACCGAAAAAAATTAAAAAAATATTGAGCCTAAAAAATGATTTTCAAAAAATGTACTGATCATTACTTTATATTTATAATAACGATAAAAATAAGTACTTATGGGTAACGCATTATTGTTTGTATTAAAATAATGGGAAAATTATTAGTAAGTCCTTGTTATTCGTGTTCAAGTAATGACTAGATTAAGCTGGTGTCATTACTGGTAGTGAGAAAATTAATGACATGTCATTACCGTTTCTACACTGGGCTAAAATATATAGCAAAAAAAAAATGTTTCCAATCTTATTTTCGTTGTACTTTATGGCCCATCCAATGTAATAGAGTTCATGGTTTATAACACATACAAAAATAACATAAAATGTGACATTTTATGAGGTAATAATAAAATAACACATACTTGACCATAACACCATAACACAAATGTACACGAGTTATGTATATACACAATAAGCTCTCACCCATACTTACTTATTTACTAACATAAGCTAAAAAGCTAAATATAGGAAATAAAATTACGAGTGCTGTTTTATCGAAAAGTTCAATATACTGGATGAAACTACAACAACAAACTAAATTTTCTAATAAAATATCTGTCTATGCGATCTAGTGTTTGTGCTAGTGTTTCATGCTAAAAATATTTATAGATTTTATTTAATGAAATTCCATGACATAACAATGCTTCTACACACAGAAAAATAACTATATATATAAAATCAAACAGAAACAAAAATTTCTTTAATGAAAACAAATTTGAAAACTAACACCCGTTTGCTTTCTTTCTTTCAAAAATTTATTTAAATACGAATATCGTTAGTTTAACTAGAATCATATTTGCTTTAAATAACATTTATACTTAATTTAAAATTTAAATTCTTGGTAAAACATAAGATAATCATTCAAATATATTATAATAATGAATGTTACTGAGATTTTTTCTCTTTGTGTAATAATAAAAGAAAGGTCAAAGGTGTTAGTCATGTTGTTCGTTAGTCATATATGTTGGTATTGGTGTTGATAATAGTTTAAGTTCTTTATCTAAACATATATCTAAACATATATCGACAATATACAAGATTTATTTAAAGGTCATAAATATTTGTTGTATTTTAATATACTACTAATACATGTATAAATATACAGGCAAAACTACTACAAAAATCCATTTGGAGAGTAAAATTTTGTACATTAAGAATATACATGTATAGAACTTTAAGTAATAAATTTCAAATTGACCAAATGAAATAAGTCAGGTATTTTATGTTGGTGTTAGTAATGTCTTTGTTAGTTGTATTGTTTTTTTTTTATTAGTTTTGCTTTTGTTATTTAATACGTGTACACTAGTATTTGACCATTTCACTAGTATGGCTAAAACAAAATTACCAAATCTAAAGATTGTAAATCATGTTGACACTTAATGGTGACGTTGAATTGTTTATAGATTTTTATGTGAATATCTAAGAATTGTAACATGTTTAATAGGGTTCCAGTTATGTTTATATTTGAATTATAATGGATTATAACTGGATACATATAAATGTAAATCGTTTATTAAAAAAAAAATACAATATTGATCAGTATTAACTTTTCCCTTCGACTGATATTCGAAATATGGTAAAGAAAAAGGAACACTTTGAGATTTATGCACACAGAGAAATAAATTGCCAACCGAATTGAAAATGTATTTTGGAGGTAACAGCCAATATATTTGGTTAGTGCAGACATATTTAAATTTGATTTCTAAATATTTTGGGTATTGCAACTAAAATTCGGTTTTATTAACCGAACTTTGTTGTGAAAGCCAATATCCAGTTGTACCAACGGATTTCAGTCGTAGTAAACGAATTTTAATCGTAGTAACTGAATTACAGTTGGCAAATGGCTAAATATTTCTCTGTGTGTGGTAGTTCAAATTAGAAAGTCTCTCAAAGAACATATTTGATATTAGAAAAAAGTGCCACCATTTTATATATTTGTTGACTAGTGTATTTGCTTGTTAAATACATACATTTATTTATTGTTTTATTTGCAATAAATCTATATTTTTACAATTTTTGTTTTTATTTTATTTTGTTTATGTAACAAAAATCAATTAGATTTGTTATTGTTATTCTTAGAAAAAAAAAAACTATATTGAGCAACACATGTTAATTTTTCTTGCATATATTTTTGTTGTTTTTAAAAGTAATTAATGTTTTCATAAGTTATTCATTAGTAAAAATATGTTTTGAATAATAAAATATTTAAATTTTTATTTAAGTAGAAGTTTAAGAGCTATAAGAAATTTATTAGTGTGATATTAAATTCAATTCAAAGTATTGTACGAGTAACTCTTAATGTACTACTAGGCGTATGATTAATAAATATCAATCATACGCACAGTGGGATATATGAAAATTTTTTTTGGAAATAATTCGACATTTTCTTACTTACACTGCAGTCACACGATCAAGATTTTCTTGATAGTCTTTTACATATACTGTTTGTCAAAATATGTAAAAATTGACAGCTGTGACGTAGGCTGCACGCAAGTTGAAAGCAATTTCAATATTTGTGAAAGGATAAACAAAAACAATTTCAAAAGAATTGTAATCAGCTGTTTTCTTGAACGTAAATTGATACATACCACTTGAAAGAGAAATCTGAAGCAAGTTCGTTTCAATTTTAGAAAGTGTGAGTGTATTGGTGAAAAAGTGTGAGTGTATTAACACTTGATAGGCAAAACTTGATCGTGTAACCATCAAGTTAGTGAACCGATTGTGTTTATGTATATAAAGAATTTTGATTACTTTGTTAATCTAAAATATAATTAAAGTCTCAATTTCAAAAATATCCTAAAGCCAACAATGCTTTGTATATTTTTGTTTGTACTGCTTTACTTTAAGTTTGTTTAAAAAGTTTTGTGGACAATTTTTATAGCATGAAAAAAACTTTGTTTTGGTAACCCTATTGAAGGTTAAAAAGCATTAAGAGCTAAAGCGGTTGTTGTGGTTTATAAAAGGGGAGTGCCCGAGTAAAAACGTTCATAAAAAATCATTTCTTATTTAATATAAAATTATAACACACAGAGAATAATTTAGTTAGAAAAATATTGTGACCACCAAGATTCTTATAATCTAACTTTATATTAATTACTAGCATAAAATAATTACGCTTACAACTCATAGTTTGCTTTATACACATAATTTTTACTGTTACAACTAATTTAATTCCTCGCTAAAAATCAATGAGGTATTCCAAACTGAATTGGACAAAATATAAACTCGTAACAAGAATTCCACAGGAACGATCATATTAAAACTCAATAAAATATCAATTTTAACAGAGTATTTGGCTATAAATATTGAAAACCAATGTATGGTTCCAATCGAATTCAAATTTTAAATCGTCTATATTATTTTATTTAGATTTTTCTACCAAGTGTTGGTCAAATAGTGTTAAGATTTTTGATTGTATAAAACAATTTTCAAAATTATTTTTGTTTTAAATAATTTCGGCACTTTCAAATAAAAGTAGTTTGTTTCACAAGACAAAGTATCATATTAACAATGCAGTTGTCAAAAATAAAAAAAAAAAATATATACGATACATACAAATAATTAAATCCTAAATTATGGATCTTCAAAAAAAAAATCGATGGAAACTCAACATGTATTGATATGGCGTTAAACAAAATATATTTGCAGGATTTAATCAATCCATTTTGAACCAGAAGGAATCCCTTTGGAACCAGTAGGTATTTTGTACTAATAAGATTCTATTCTGAAGAAGCATTTATCAATCTGAGTCTTTTACAGAGGTAATCTAAAACATTGGCATGTATCAAATTAAAAAGGAAAACAGTAAAGATCAACGTATGGTATTATTTCGTTTACCTAATAACAATCGACACATAAGAATAATGTCAGATGCAAATATGCGATTCCTTTCACCCAAAAGATAAAGAACAGAACAAGTTATACAAATTGACTTTAAAGTATAGCCCTATTACCCGGGTTTCAGTTTACCCGGTATTAATCCCGGTTAGATCTAAAGACCGGCCTACTTGTAAAAGCGCGGTCAGAGTAGAACAAAAACCCGGGAACAACGAAAACCTAGTAGACCGGTATACTCGTAAAAACCAGTCAGCGATATTAGAACAAAGTAAAGGGTACGCCATCTAACGTTTTTTTTTTTCAACTAGTGCTTATTTCGTGAATGGTAACACTAAGCTCATGTCTGATTTGACAGATAATTAGTTTTATCCTTCCGCTGAACGAATATGGTCCGTATGTTCGTTATCTTGTGAAAAAAGTGAAAGAAACTGGCATCCTCATCAATTATCCAAAGCGTGAAAAGCCAAAATCAGTGCGTACACCCCAGAATATTGCTGCTGTGGCAGAAAGTGTGCGTGAAGCGCCATCAACATCAATTCACCGTCGTTCTCAACAATTGAACATTTCGGAGACATCATTGAGACAAATTTTGCATAAAGACGTTGGTATGACGCCATACAAAGTCCAATTGGTTCAGGAGTTAAAAAAAAAGTTATTTGGCGGACCCTTTACTTATTGCATTAAAACCTGACCGGTTTTTACAAGTTGAGTAGACCGATACTCGGTTTTCAGTCACCCAGGTTTCCCGGTATTTTTGGGTTTCCCGTGTTTTCATTTTACCCGGTCTTTCGGTCCAACCGGGTAAATCGAACTTTTAAGTTAAAGTGTTAAAGTTTCCTGAAAAACGAAATCACCGAAAATTTTACTGATTCTTGCAGAAACGAATGAAAAGCTTTTCTTATAAAAACAATGCTGTACTTTTCCTCATGAAAATCCGTCAAATTGAATAATAAATAATTTCTCAATTAGAAAAAACTTTTATGGCTTAAGTACAGCAAAATCTTAGATATTTTTCAACAGGAAAAGTTAAAGTTTTCTCATATTTGTTTGAAAAAACGGATAAGAATATTGTTTTCTCACAAGTATGTTAAAATTTTATATATTATCAAAATCTTTGAGCATTATATTTTTTTTTTATTATTTTTTTACATCAATCATTTATTCAATTTGGTTTTAGTTTTTTATATGTAATATGTATAAGCATTAATAAATAAAATATATATTTTTTTTAAATTTAAGGGCAACAGTTCTATTGAACCAAATAAATTCTATTGAAACAACAGACATATTTTTCTAATACAATTTGGAAAATTAAATTTTACAATCACTCGAAATGATCGAATCGAATTAAAACCTGAATTTTAAGATAGTTCATGTGCCTACAAAAATTCGGTTGGAGCAATGAATAGGGTTTCTGTGTGTATATAAAAACATTTTATATAGTTTAATAAGGATATATGATGTTGCATAGGATCATATAGTAGTAGTAGTAATTCTTTATTTTCATTAAAAACAGAATATCACAAAAAAAGTTTATAATTAGAATAATTCTTAAGTATCAGCAAAAGATTTTGCTAATTTTTTTTGCAAGCACCCTTCTGACTAAAATTTTGCTGTCACAGCAAAAATGTTTGTTGCTGATTTTACGATTTTTTTTTTTGAGTGTACTAAAATTTAGCTAATTAATTTTAAATTACAGTTTATTAAAATTTAGTAGCGGCTTCTAATTTCATTTTACTACAGTTCAGCAGACATGAGTTGCTAAATTTAGCAAAAAAAAAATACCGCAAGGCTCAATATAGTTACACACACAGAAAAGTTTAGCTATTTGCCAACTGAAATTCAGTTACTATGACTCAAAATCGATTATTACGAATTTCAGTCAGTTGGCACAACTTAACATTAGTTTTCAAAACAAAGTCCGGTTAATTTAACTGAATTTTAGTTTCAACACCCAAACTATTCAGAAATCGAATGTAAATATCGTTGTACTAACTGAATTTATAAGTTGTTATCATTAAAATACACTTTTCAATTCGGTTGGCACTTTATTTCTCTGTGTATAGATTTACCGTGATAAAAGCAAAATATTTAGTAGCCATCACACAGATTTTTTTTCTTAGTGCACCTAAATAAAATGAATATGAGATCTAATGTGTTAGATCTAATGTGATACAATTTAATCGGAACATTTTTCGGATCAAATTTTATATAATCTAGAGTGGGCCCAATTAAATTAGATACAACTTTATAGAGCTTCATATCAGTTTTTATTTTTTTTTAATCGGGTGGTCAAGTGTTGTTATATTTTGTTTTATTTTCAGCAGTTTATATTTGGTTTTCAACTCAAAAACAGATGTTTGAAACAAAAAGTTTTTTTTACTGTACTACATATTTTATTTAAATAAAAAAATTTAGTATATTTTTATATTATATTATTTTTATATTAAATACATAAAATCACATTAAAGTATTTAAAATTAAAGTGTCAATTCATTAAATTATATATTTTTTTTTAAAAGTTTGGGTAACTGTTATAAAATCAATATTATTTTTTTAACATGAAAAGTGGTAGAGATATTTTTATAATCATATAAAATCTCGTATGAACGGATGTTTGTATTTTATACTTATAATTTTATTTCATAATAAAGAATGCCACAGGAAACGGAAATTGTAAGAAATTCAAACCATAAGGAATTTGAATGCATACACACAATTCTTAAGAAGTTATATTTATAGTTGTATTTGCAAAACATTAACAAATGGATGTATGTGTATGGGTTTACATACAGCAATGCTCAATTTATATGATAGATTTTTTTTAAGAAATCCAAAAAATAAAAAATCTTAGATATTCAGTGGTATTAAAAATGAGTAAAATTTAGTAAAATTAAAATCGATGTATTTGATTTTTTTGTAAGGACATTTTAAGTTGATTAAATCCTTTTTTTTTTCTTTAACACTATACACAGACAAAAAGTAAAGGTTATAGCAATTATTACATATAATATAAACTAACATTGTATGTACAGTGGGGAGCACTTGTGAGTACATGTAAGTACTTTTTACACCTAAAGATTCAGGTCGAAAAATGTTTGACACTAGAACTAAATTATACTTTTCTAAAGGTACAAGGTATGCTGAACCCAAATCTGACCATAGATTCACTCTCCGACATCTGGCGTTCGAGCTATATTAACGAGAAAAGTGTATTGTTTGACCAAAATGATTCGATTTTTAACGTTCCTGGAAATGTATTTTTCATAATACCTGTAACAGCAACTGAACACACTACTCTTAAAATTTTTTTCAGTTTTTCAATTTTTAAGATAACTTATTTCCTTACGAAATAATAAAAAAAAATAATTAAACCAAATGCTTGTTTTGGTAAAATTGAAAATTTAACACTATTTTTTTTATAAAATTTAATTGTGATTTAAATTTTTTAATAAAATGTGCAAACACGGGATGCGAACCCGGACATCCAGGTTGTCAGTCAACCGCTCTACCTTCTAATCTATATCGACATGTTATACTTGATAGATAAAAATATAAATGACTTGCTTGCAAAAAATGTTGTTACATTACTTTCCAACTTACATAAAATCAAAAATAAGTAGTTTTATATGTACTTACTAGAGGTAAAAAAATAATGAGTCTAAAAACAGATTTTCAAAAAACTTTTAGATCATTACTTTATAATAAAAATTATGATAAAAATAAGTATGTATGGGAAACACATTATTTTTTGTATTGAAATAATGGGGAAATTAACTACCCGATTAAAAAAAATTAGTAAACTGATAATAATCCATGCGTAAAATTACGAAAAAATGTCAAAATAAACAATTTTTTTGAAAAATAAACAAAAATTTGTACATTTTACAAAAGTTTTTGTAGTTTTGACAATAATTTCGTATTTTTATGCACGGATTATTATGAGTGTATGATGCAACAAAGAAGTGTATCAAATTTGATACAGCCTTATATCTAATTGAAATACAATTTATCCGGAAAATGCTGGATCGTATTGTATATACATAAGGGTGTCCCGAATAAAAATACTTTAGGAATACCAATCAATCGATGCGTATTAAAGCGCTAAATATGGGAAAAATAAATAAAAAAATGTTTAAGTGGATTTTATGTTTCCTACCATCGATCGAAGTTACCGGTTGTTTTGCATTTTGACAAAAAAAAAGTTCAGATTTTTCTTTTTTTTCGAAATTGTTCTCAAAAGTTTTGTAATTCTGTCCTTATTTCTGCAAAAATGTTTTTAAATTTTCTGTAGAGCAATTTTAGTCCACCAGATGAATTTTTAGTTTTGAGCAAGTACAATTGCTTTATGTACAAATTTAAAAAATATAAAGTATAGAAATTTTACCAAAATTACTCTACAGAAAATTTAAAGATATTTTTTCAGGAATAAGCCTAAAATTACGACACTTTTGAGCCCTATTTCGAAAAAAAATTCGAAACTTTTTCATGGTCAAAACGTACCACAACCGGTAACTTCAATTGTTGGTACGGAACTGAAGATCCACTTCAAAAATTGTTTACTTATTTTTCTCATATTCAGCTCTTAAGCAAAATCATTTTAACATTTTAAAATCTCGCTGCACCAAAGAAAAGCGAAAAAATATGCTTCCATAGAAATTATAGATGTCAAACTAAGTTTTGTATATATTTTTATATTTTTAAACTTTTATTTTAGCAAAAAAGTGTTCTTTTAAATGCATATATTTCATAATTTTAATTTTTTTTTGGTTGCATGAAGTTCCTTGCCCTACTTATAATAAACAATGCATAAAAGTACGAAAAAATGTCAAAATAATAAAAAATGTCAAAATAATAAAAAAATGTCAAAATAATAATATTAAAAAGGTTCTGTGATATTAGGATTAAGATTTTTGCTGTGATTTTTTAAAAATTCTGACTATATATATATTTATTTAAATTTGTGTCGTGTTGTCAACTTTTTATAGATTAAAGATATATTTAATCGATGTAATTTATAAAATCAATTTAATAAACATAAACTCCTGATGAAGTTTGAACAAACAACCAACTTAACGTTGAGTGAAAGATGATGTTTTTTTAAAAACAAATGCACAAATCAAAAGGAAAAGGAACTAAAACTTTTTTTGAATATTTACCAAACATACACACAAAAAACAAGTTTTCAATTTATTTTTTGATCAATGGTTATAATCTTTAACTTCGAGCTCATATATTTTATATTAGTTCTCATGTAGTGAGTAAACTAGTTTATATGAATGTTTGATGTTTGGCATGGGATTGTTACCGCTTTCAAAACGTGTTCTGATGATGGGATCTTAGAAACTTCCCAAAATAGATCTATCAACACATTCCTGAAAGGGTCAAATAATAAATTTGAAAACAAAAACTCTATAGATTATTTGTTAGGACAATATCCTAATAAAGAAATATAGAGTATGGCCTCGAACTTGAATAATTTTCATTTTCATTGCACAATTAAAGGTCGAAAAAAAACACAATTTTTATTTTTAATAAAAATTATATCAAACTTGATGATGTAAATTGTTTTTATTTATATCGATTTATTAAAAGACTGACCACCAAACAGCCCGCAGAGAAATCTAAAATTCATAAATGAAAAAGTGAGACGGAGGAGATTAGAGAAAAAAAACAAAAATCTAAAAATAGAATATTTGTGTTGTTAGTGTTGTCACTTCTGAGTATAATATACAATTACATAAAAAGCTAAAAGGAACAAAAAAAAAAACTGCAATTTAGCTGCATTAGATTCGAGCCCATACTTGGGTGTGATCGCTAAATGGTCATGACTTGGTATTGTTACGTTTGTAATGTAAGATGAGCGCAGGTTTGATTCTTACAGCCGCAGGTTGTTATAAAATTTATCATATAGAGACAATCTGACAATTATAAGACACAAATAATAATACAACTTAAATGTAAAATCACTGAAGAGCCTGTCTAGTCTGATTTAAAAATTAATAGTGTTTATAATTTTTAGAGAAGAACGTTTATTCTTTTTCTTAACCTCAACATTTCTATAAGAAAATTTTTTTAGTCCTCTAAAGTTTTCGTTGTTTTGAAAATAATTTCGCATTTTTATGATTGGATTGTGTAGTTATTTCTATAACTAATATTTTTTCTTTGTGTATCAAAAATAAAAGTATATTTAAGAATAAAATTAATATTTAAAAAGGATTTCATCGTCTTAAAATTTCCTTTCAAAAAATCATATATATTCATTTATATTTTTTTAAATAAAAATTTAAATGGAATAAATATTAACAAAAATTTAAAAATTTATATTTATTTTTAATATTTGAGTTCATTAAACATTTCATTGATATTTCGACAGTGTTTTTTAGTGAATTTATACGATTATGTCTTTAGTGTTGTTAGCCATTGATCTCATTGATTTATGTTAACAAATTTTCAAATTTATATTCTTTTAATAAGAAATGTTGTATATTTTTATTCTCTGTTTAATAAATTTATATTAAATATTTCTCATATATATATATAGCTAATGCATAGCTATATGTGTATTAGTATTGGCATTTAACCAAGCAAATAACTTAAGTATAAAATATATTTCAATGTGTGTGTGCTAGAAGTTTTATTAACCACCACAGTACCAATATCAGAGTTAGAGATGCTTAAATTCGAGATCGGGTCCTATCAAAAACATATCTTGAGGACTAATTTTAAATATTTATAAAGCCGTAAATTCGCCCTTACTTATGCTCGTTCACTTCCCTAGCGGAAATGTGGTACTAAATATTTCCGCTAAGGGAGTTAATGAGCAGCATTTATTCAAATGTAGAATTATAAATATAGAAAAGTACAATTTTCAACTTACTAGCGATACCAGTAAGATATTCTTAAACAAACACTAACATGTTTATACTCAAATTAAAGATAGTTTTGTGTAGATTTATATTCTTAAAAAAATTAAAAAAAATTAAGGTTAAATTTAAACAAATTAAGTAAATTATACTAAAAAATGAGTGCGCTCCGGTAGGCTAGTAGTTGGTAGCGTGCTAGCTTATCAGTGCGGGGGTCGTGGGTTCGATTCACACCAGAGGCACTGGTCTGTTTTCGCTACAACGCGCCGAAGGCCATATTAGCTAGTGCTCGGTTAGGGTAATAGTATATAATTTGTAATTATATGATTATTAATTAATAAAATATAAAAAATACTAAAAAATTAGGTGAAAGATTTAATATAATAACCACGATATTTTAAAAACTGCAAATGAGAAAATAAATTTTTTCCAGATTTGGATTTAGCTTACATAGCTATATATGTGTTTTTCAAATCCAGAGATTTTTGGTTGTTGTTTAGTTTAATTACAAATTTACAGTTATTTTGTGAAAAAACAACTACCCAAAATAACTGACCAACGAGGTTTTCCTTACAACTAAATTTTAAATCTCCAGTTTTAATGGGTTAACTTATCTTTTCTTAAAAAAAAAATAGTTTTATCTTAAGGTCATCATAACAATTTAGAATTTTTTCTTCGAACTACAACAAAAAATATATAAAAAATGACAAACAGAAATGTCTGATAAGATGAAATATTACAATGCAATTTTTATTTGCCCTTTGGCATTTGTATACTGAAGCTATGTTCAAAAAATAGGCAGACACTTTAAATTAAAAATTTAAAATCAAGCAGAAACAACATTAAATTAAATTAAAATTGAATTGAGTTGAGTTGAAATCTAGCTAACAAGGAAGGAGTGCTGATTTACTACCTCTAATTTTCGTAAAATTTGTATATGCGACAAAGGGGACAAAATAATGGTTGACAAAAATAACCCAATTTTCCGTTGTAAGTGTTTTTTCAAGTTTTAGTATTACATGATAACTTTTCCATTGGTATATAAAACACAAAATTTTAAAACATAAAAGCTATTTTTATCCTAAACATGCAATTGGGGAGCTATATTTTTTAGCAGTTTTTTTTTTTATTATTTTCGTCTTCTCTATCTTATATCTGGATTTTAGCGATATATGGCGGAACCACCCAATAGAAGACTGCCCTTATAAGTTGGTTTTATTTTTAATTTAAATATGTTTCTACGTATATTTATTATTCTGGATAATATACATTTAATAAACTGCAAAAAGTTGTTCTATTGTTTATTCGTATCACATAGTTTAGTTCAAGTTTTGATATACTTTTTGAACATAGTTTAAAACTATGTTTAGTGTATTTGCATAACATAAGATTAAATATTATATTTAAAATATAATAAACAAAAAGAAGCAATAATAAAAACTATCTAGTTTTGTAAATACATTTATGATAATAAAAAAACTATTATTACCCTAACAACAAAAAAATATTTCATAAATAAGGACAAATATTACAATGAGAATATATATTAAGGAGTTTCAACATTTAAAATTTTTTTGATTTTTGCAACTCTTGAAGCAGAATATGAATACAGAACAAAGTTCAAACTATTGAAATATAAAAAAAGGCAAAAAAAAAAATTTAATGCTAGCACACCCCTTACGAGTTATAGCTTACTAAAAAAAATTATTCGTATTTGGGGTACAAATTGAATTATTAGACCTTAATAGAAAAAAAACTAAATTGTCCGAATTTAAACCCAAATAACTTCAGAAATAGGATAAATCCTTAAAATTCCTTTAATTTGATACTAAATTTGTTTTTGTGAAATTTCATTACTTGTTGCTCAAATCTAATGTGAACTGGTAGATGATAAATCATTTCATTTACACTTTTTTTTTTCTTTAATATTTCTCCTGAAGTGTTAAGAGCAAGATTGGTATCACATGAAAAGTATTTCAAAGACCTATCCAATATATTTTATTTCACTCCAATACGATGCCTATTTCTGAAGTTATTGAGGTTTGAATTTGGAGACTTGTGATTTTTTTACATTCATCAGAGTGATCCTTAAACTAATAATTTGTACCCGAATATTATTTTTCAAACATTTTTGCTTCATAATCTCGTTTTGGACACACAATGCATTTCAACAATCTAGTTAGTACCACTTCAAAAAATCTGAAAAAATTCTCAAAAACATTTTGGGCCATAAATATTCATATTCCGCTTCTAGAGTTTCGAAAATCCAAAAAAATTGGAAAAGCTGAAACTCCTTAATATATTTAAAAGAGTTAACAAAAAATCGATTATATTCCATACTATAGTTGGTTGTTTTCAGTAACAGCTAAAATATGTATAAACATAAAAAAATCTTTTGTAAAAATAAATTGTGCTTAGCTTTAAATACAGATCTTTATGAATATAATAAGATTTATTTAAAGAAAGTCCATGGATGAATTTCAAAGTTATAGCCAAAAATATACAAATATTTGTTTTAATATTACTCATGATTAAAGTGTTCAGTTCAATAAAAAATTCAACCATTTTCTTGAACCAAATTTTGATACATTTTTAGTATTTTTTCCAATGGTTTCTTTGAAATATGTCTTTAATATATATATACTCGTACTATGACAGGATATAAATCCTAGACCGTTGAAAATATTTTAAAAATTTTAGTTTTGTATATTTTTGGAAACAACTCTATATTCAAAAATTTGCCATATTTTTGACTTTGTGTATTTTAATAATTTATGCTCCAATCTACCAGATTTTTAAAAATTCGGTACAATAATTGAACTCGTTTTTAAAAGAGAAATACATTTTCATATATTTTCTCAACATAGCAATAAAAATTTGAGAGACTCGGATTTTATATTTTTTAATAATTTTTGAGGTGCCTTCTAAAAAGAATACAATCTTTAAATTATGAATCGGTAATTCTGGACAATAATTTTTACAATTGTTTTATTTACAATTGTAGTCAAGATGTTGAACTATTTTATGGATTTTAAACCACTTAATTTTAATTTTTGCGGTAAACAAATATATATTTTAAAATGTACTGGTTTCAAACGGAACAGTTGGTCAATAATGTGTTGATAATTCCCAATGGGGAATGAGGAGTCAATTGACCTAAAAGTGACTGGTTAAAGAAGGACTTATCACAGGACTGGTATAATTTAATACTGAAGTGGGTTAAGCAGTGTCAACTGTCCTAAAATTACCAATCCTGTGACTGGTAAAAGGAGGACATACCACTTAACCAGAATGCTTATTAACATGAAAAAGCCAGTTGGCCAGAATTTTACCCATTGGAAGCTGTTTAGTTTTCGTTTATTTTTATGCCCATCTTTATGTCCTTCTTTGGTTAGTCTTGTGGCATGCCACTATGTGGTTTAAAGCAGGACAAAGGACCCCCTCCTATGACAATCCCATGTTAAAGTTGCCAGTTGTTTACATGGGGTAGGGTCTAGCAGAGGACCGATCCTGTGGCTCACGGAGGACCGGTCCCATTCCACATAGAGTAGTAATTAATACGCTGAGAGTAGTATGGGGATTATAGTAAAGGGTCCGCCAAATAACTTTTTTTTTTGAAAATGCTATAAAAAAAACTACTTATTATTTTCTCAAATTTCTTTTTTTATTTGTAAGTACAATCCTTCCGGTTAATAATAGAAAACAATTTCATTCAAAAGGCTGCCTCGGCTGGCCATGCAGTAGCCTACACGATCGGTCCAATTTTTAAGCACATTAGATGATTAGATGATTTTTAAGCACATTAGATCTTCTGTAAGTCGATTACAGGCCCACTTAGCTAAGCGAAAACGCATTGGATGGTCAGTTGGCTTCAACTCCTGAACCAATTGGACTTTGTATGGCGTCATGCCAAGGTCTTTATGCAAAATTCGTCTCAATGATGTCTCCGAAACGTTCAATTGTTGAGAACGACGGTGAATTGATGTTGATGGCGCTTTACGCACACTTTCTGCCACAGCAGCAATATTCTCGGGTGTACGCACTGTTTGTGGCTTTTCACGCTTTGGTTTATCGATGAGGATGCCAGTTTCTTTCACTTTTTTCACAAGATAAAGAACATACGGAGCTGACGGTGCTTCTCTTCTTCCGAAATCCGTACGCAATTTTCGCACACATTCTGCAACATTACCATGTTTTTCAAAGTAATGTCGCAATATTTCCCAGCGTTGTTCAAGCGTATACACAACCATATTTGTTCAGCGGAAGGATAAAACTAATTATCTGTCAAATCAGACATGAGCTAAGTGTTACCATTCACGAAATAAGCACTAGTTGAAAAAAAAACGTTTGATGGCGGACCCTTTAGTTAGATTATAGCTTTGATTTTTTGGTTTCTTTTTAAATTGAAATCTTTTCTTGATTAATCTATAATTTCTGAATTTATCGAATGATTTTCTAAAAATAAAACTTGTTTTCTTTGCACAGTATTAAGTAGTGTCTAAATAGGACAAAAACTTTATTTTGTATTATTTCAAACCTAATGACAAACTTTTATTTAGATTTTAAAACGATATTGTTTTTTTTTTTAGAATTTTATTTAACAACAGTAACTACCTTTTTGCTTAAAAATAACTATTTCTGTTGAAAAAATTATATTTATTATATCATGGTCATTGTCAGTTATATTCATTTGAACTTTCATTGTCTTCCACATAACTTATAAAGTCCAATGTCCTATTTTTAGAACTCATATTATATGTACAATATAGTAAAACATAGACGTAGGCAAAAGTAGGGGGAAAGGGTGAAATTGATAGACCAATTCAAATTTAGCTGCCAAAAAATATATTTCATTAATCCTTCTTTAACTCTCTGAAAGCATTTTCTTAAAGAATTTACAATACATTTTTTTCGACCTCCCTGTTCTTGGTTATTTGTCTGTTAAATTATTTAAAGTTTAAGCAAACATTCCGTTTATTGCTGCGAATATATTATTTACATTTATTTTATGGCATTTGCCATAAAAAAAGTAATAGTTTACAATAGTTTCCAACACAAATAGAATAGGATGCTTAACAATATTGAGCAAATTTATTTGGATTACGGCGAAATTTAACTTCTAGAAATTTAAATATTGAAAAATCTAAAAATCTAAAATTTCAAGTTCCTTTTATATAAAAAATTATATTTTTTTATCTTAAATCTTTTAACAGCCTTTTGATAAAAAATTATCAATTTTCTTCCAATTTTATTTAAAATTTTTAACGATTTTTTTTATGAAATTCTCTCAAATCATCTCGTTCTTTAATTATGTAGTAGTTACCCAGCAAAACCACACATTACCAAATCATGCGTAAAGTAATGTATCGCCATAGGGCTCCAAGCATTACTTTACACGTTACTTCACTGATGAATTTACAGGCGATGAGCCTAAAAGTAATGGGTGGACTCATTACGTTGTATTGGGTAAAGTAACTGGTTACTTATATGGTTACATGGTTTGAAAAAATGATTTATCTATAAATAGATTTTCATAAAAAAATATGCATAAAACAATTTTTTTACAGATATTTTTTTTTTAATTAAATATAATAACTTTTTTATTTTTATTAAATAAATAACGTGGTCATGCTGGAATTCGAACCTGGGGTCTCTGGTATTTAACAATTATTAGTTAGGCGAGCAGTCTACCAACTGAGCTATCGATACATATAATATTTTATTGCTTAAAATGTTAATGAGTTGTTGTGCTACGTGTTTTCGTTCGTGATATCAAAAATATACACCTTAGCCTCATGCTTACAAAAAATCACAAAGTAATGTGTCTATAAATAGGTTTTTGAAAATATATATTAATAATTACTTTACGTTTATAATTCATGCGTTATATAATTGATGATCGGTAAGTCATTATTTTATGTTTTGAAGTAATGTAAAATGTATTAAGGTATCATTAAAAGGTAATCAATGAGTGTTCAATTATCGGTAACTCATTACTTCTTGTTGGAAAATAATGATACAGGTAAGGAGTACAGATTACAAGGTAATGCATTACTTTATCGCACCCATTACCAAAATTTTGCTGGGTACTGCCGACAAGTTTACGAAATTGTTAAGAGTATGTCTTTTTGAAAAATCGTCCTTCGAATTTTAAATAAAAATTCTATATAAATAAGTGTCACTACACTAAAGTCCAGTACTTTGAACCTTACAGTAATATAGAGAAAAATAAAAATAAAAACAATTATTTATATAAATATTGGCAGATAGTTTAGCAATTGCATTAAATTAAAGAACCCAGCAAAACTGTGGTAATGGGTGCGATATAGTGATGCAATACCTTGTAATGTATACTCCTTATCTGTATCATTATTTTCCAACAAATGGTAATGCGTTACCGATAATGCATTCCTTTGTAATGTACACTCCTTAGCTTCAGTATTATTTCGAAACATAAAGTAATGAGTTAACATTAATTGTGTACTCATGGATTGCCTTAGTCATGTAGTGATACATCATTACCTTTTACATTATTTCGAAACACAAAATAATGACTTACCGACCACTAATTACATAATGCATGAACTATAAACGTAAAGTAATATTTTAGATATTGTTTAGAAAATCTATATTTAGACACATTACTTGGTGATTTTTTGTAAGCATGAGGGTAAGGTATATATTTTTAACATCATATAGAGAAATTCGAAGCACAAACATTTATTTATATTTTAAGCGTTTATATGTGACGATAGCTCAGTGGGTAGATATCTCGCTTAACAACCAAAAGAAACCACGTTCGAATCCCAGCGAAGCCCCGTTATTTATTTAATTAAAAAATGTTTTTAATACTTTTTTTAAATTATTTTTTTATGAAAATCTATTAATAGATCCATTACTTTTTCGAATCCGGTAACCATATATGTAACCATATGCTTAACCCCCAATTAGGTAATGAGTCCACACATTATTTTTCGTCTCATCGCCTGTAAAATTCATCAGTGAAGTAAGGTGTATTGTAATGAGTGAAGCCCTATGGCGATACATTACTTTACCCATTATTTGGTAATGTGTAGTTTTGCTGGGAAAAATAATCTCTAAACTGAAAAATAAAAAGAAAAAACTACAAATACACACACTCTCATAAACAATTTAATTAAAAACTAGTAAATTAAATATTTGCTAAACCTTAAAGTTAAGTAAATATACGAGTAATATATATAAGACTGACGTGTGATAAAAAATGACCATAACTATGGAGGGGAGTAATTAGTTTACTGGGTAGGGTTGCCATATTTGAAAAGTGAAAAAAAGTACATTGATGAAAAAAAACAGTACTTTTCAGAAAAAAACAGTACATTTTTGTATTTATTGTTAACATAACTTTTACTTCAATACATCACATATTTACTTCAAATAAGTTAATACACCGAACCAAATAGCGTAGGTAAAATCAACAAAAAAAAATTTGTAGATCTTTAACGAAATTTTGTGAATTTTTTTTTAAGATTTAACAAATTTTATTCAAATCAACAAAATTTCGTCAAGTTTACAACCTCTAAAGAAGTAAAATTGACTAAATTTCATCAAATTGACTAAATTTCGTCAAATTGGCTAAAATTATTAGTTTGGACGCCATTACTTTTTGCATTGGGCAGTGTCATGAAAAAAAATTCCATTGCTTGAAAAGTAAACAAACCAAACTTATATATGTACAAAGAAACGAAGTGGAATTAATACAGGGAGATTCAAAAAATTTATATAAAAAACTATTGTACACACGAAAAAAACATGGTTAAAAAAATATATATTCTTTGTACACGCAAAAAAACTTGTTTATATAAAAATATGTAAAATATACAAAAAAACAGTACAAATCCAAAAAAAACAGTACTTTTGCGTACTGTTTTAGGTGTTGTGAATAAAACAGTACATTTTTCAAAAAACAGTACATGTACTGTTTAAAACAGTACGAATGGCAACCCTATTACTGGTGGACATACGGATTTTGAATAACTATAACAAATTCCTACGGGGAATAAGGATACCTTATTGAGGAGTCGATTGTTAGCAAAGGACCTATCCCGTGACTAGGTAAAACAGGATTCATCAAAGAACTAATGCAATTTGCATTAGTGCATCACATTCCACATCCTCTTTGGAGATAAAATCGCCCAAAATTCATAAAATTAAAATTTTTTTAATCCAAAAATGAATACAATGATTTATAATAAGAAATATAATACAAATATACTAGGAAAAGTTGTAAATTCTAAAGATTTTCTGTTTTGAAGTTATAAATATACCATACCAGTTATAAATATACCATGATAAGATCTTTAGCCAGATCGAAATACTAGTATCAACCTAGCTAATATGTTTGATTTACTTTATTTTTGTAAATATACGGAGGAGTATTTGATATCTTTGGAAAAGAAATTATCTGTAGATTACCACATTTTTAATAAGAATCCTATTTAGCACTTTTGGTAGAACAAAAACTTAGGATATGGTAATAGAGAAATGAAGTGAAAAAAACATCATTTTAATTGGTTGATATTAACAGGAACAACTCCCTTCTTAGGACTTCTGAACACTTTTGTAGGCAAATTTTTGAAAAATAATAAAATTTTTTGAAAATATATTTTAGTGAATGCAAATAGCCCAAAAGCTTTATTGTAAAGTAAATAATAAAATGTAATATATTTTATTTTTCCCAATTTAAATACACATGGACATCAAATTAAATGGTTATCTCAGAATCAACCATTCAACTATTTATTAAAAAAATATATATTTCTTTAAATAATTTGTTTATACATTATAGTCCAATAAATTTTTGTGTGGTGAAATAATTTAATTTATATTTGCAATAGATTTTATTTAATGCAATTTATTTTATTATTTTTTAATAATTTCTAAAATTTTATTTAATGCGTTATGCAAGTATTTAATTTAATATATAAAATTTATTTTTATTTATTACTTTTTGTTACTTTTTATTACTTCTTATTTAATGATTTATTACTTTTTATTTAATTGTTTTACATAAAAATTTTATTACCCAATTGAAAAAGTGCATATATGTACAAATATGTTCATAACTTAACATACATGGTTGCGTATATGGACAAATATGGAAATATATCTTTTATATATCACTCATTTACTAAAAGACTGACATAGCTCAAAAAAAACGATTTTGCAGAGAATGCGTTTAAAGTTTTTAATCCATATCTGCGTCGCTCGACCCTTTATATAGTTACTTGATCACGTTTTTTTTTAAAAAATAGGGGTTTTAATGCATTTTTCTCACAGTCAGAGTTTGGGGCGAATTCGCTAATAATTAAGAGACCCGCGAGTAGCACAGTAGCTCCTCCTTTCCAGTACAATTTATGAAAATTGTATATATTGACAAACATTTAATTACACTTGAAAGTTATTATCAAAGTTTGCATAACTTTCGGAATAGTATCACTTAAATTTTATTAAACAATAATTATCTTTACTTTTATATAAAAATTCTTTAACCCTTAGTGGCCTGATGAGAAAAAAATATATATATAAAACTTAATTTTAATTATGACTAAAAAATTGTAAAGCATGCGTATACACTCTATTTACATAAGTATTAGAGTGTCCCGAATAAAAAAAAAAATCATTTGGAATACCTCATTATCGATGCGTATTAAGGAGCTAAATTTGGGAAAAATAAAAAAAACATTTTTGAAGTGGCTATTCATTTACCGACCGATTGTTTTGCATTTTGACAAAAAAAAAAGTTTCGAAATTTAAATCGAATCAGGGCTCCAAAGTTTCGTAATTTTTGGTTAATTACTGGAAAAATATTTTTAAATTTTCTGTAGAGTAATTTTGGTCCGCCAGAGAATTTTTTAGTTTTGAGCAAGTTCAATTGTTTGATGTACAAATAAAAAAAAATATAAAGTATAGAAATTGTACTTAGTCTACAATAAAAAATCGCCTGGCGGACCAAAATTACGCTACAGAAAATTTAAAAATATTTTGCTAGTAATAAGCCAAAACTTAAGAAACTTTTGAGCCCTAATTCGAAAAAAATATTCGAAACTTTTTTTTGGTCAAATGCACTACGAACGCCATTTTTATCGAAATTGGGCTCAAAAGTTTCGTAATTTTTGGTTTATTACTGGAAAAATATTTTAAATTTTCTGTAGAGTAATTTTGGTCCTCCAGAGAATTTTTTAGTTTTGAGCAGGTACAATTGTATTATGTACAAATGCAAGAAATATAAAGTATAGAATTTGTACTTGGTCTACATTAAAAAGTCCTCTGGCGGACCAAAATTAGGCTAAAAATATTTTGCTAGCGCTATTTAAAAAAAATATTCGAAACTTTTTTGGTCAAATGCACTACGACCGGTTACTTCAATCGCTGGCAGGGAAATGAAAATCCACTTTTAAAATTTTTTACTTATTTTTCCCATATTCAGCTCTTTAATATACATCGATTAAGTCGTATGCCTTCAACCAATTCGAAAAAGTCCCCTATTCGAGATACCCTAATACGTATAAAATTGAATTTGCATCAAGAATGCATTTTCTGAAAAATTGATTATTTTTTAAGTACAAATAGTAAAGTAGACATGGGCTTTCCAATCTTTGAAATATTCCATCTAGTTTAGGACTTATCAAAGTTCACAACTTTTTAGCAACATTTTGATTTTTTAAAAGTAAAAAAACGGCAATAAAATCGCGAGTTTACACAAATTTAAGAAATTAGAGAATACGTATAAATACTATATATAATCGAATTTAAATAATCCTCGGTCAGATTTGGCCAATCTATCATGAAATGCACGATATTTTTATTTATTTACAAATTGCTAAAGTGATTTAAAAATTTGGTAAACATTTATTTAGTTCAATGAAAACGATTGATATTTTTTTTTATATATAAGCAATTGTAAAAAAGGTTAAACTCGTTATTTACCTACTCATAATTAAAATTTTAGCTTTATCCAAAACTTTTTTTTTTTTTTACTTTTAAACAACTTTGTTTGATTACATCAATTATTAATTGGCATTTTAAAACTCTTTCTTGTGGAGGCCATATTAACGATATTTTTCTTTTAACATCAAACAAATTTTTATAATTATTGACTTTTTGTGGTTTTGAGAATTTCCAATTCGTTTACAAAAATCTTTCTTAAGTCTAATTAAAAGTAACCTTATAAGTGTTTGCTTGAGTATACCACCAGTTCATTACTCCACTCATGTGTTAAACTAAACATAATTATAAAACTAAAAAATTAGATTTGTGTTAAGCTAATATTACAATCATATTCTTTTACACTATGGTAACGTTTATTCTACATTTTTCTGCAAATAAGTTAAAAACTAAAACAAACAAATTTATTCCACATAATTATAACCCAACAAATCTATTATATTTGTATTTTTTTTACCACATTCAGCATTAAAACTTAGCAGTTGAAACGGATGAGGAAATAAAAAAAAAAAACGTCATGTATACACAACTACTTAACTCATCTTTAACTATTCCATATAATTGTTATTTGCCTACAGCACTTTTCATATCAAACTCATCATTATGGTACAACATTTAGGATGTGATTTAACATACAAAAACAATGTACATTAGGGTTATAACTTTTTGCATTTTTTGCAAACATCAAAAATTACATGCCATAGCACGTATAGGCATTAAAAAATATAAAGAACCATGATCTTAACTTTTTCGCGGTCGTTGAAAAAGTTACCGCACTAATCGCAATAAAGTTCTGATTAAAAGTTTTTTAAATTTTTAAAAAATTTAACATTTTACTTAAAATTTCATAGTTTACATAGTATCATCAATAAAAAAAAATTGGTTTGCCATTCCAAAACACACATACACATCGTTACAAGCCATTTAAAATAAAAATTAAAAATAAAAGGCTTTTAGAAATTATTTTCGGTGCAGAGGGTTTTAGCTCCAAACGGATTTAAAGTAACGATAATATTATCAGTATAATATTGTCCATAAGTTGATGCCCTGTAATTTTTTCGCAATAAAAAAGTTATAACCCTAATGTACATGTATGTGTGTAGCATAAAAACAATCATTTTCTTTTTAGTATTCCATCAGCGTCATACAAAATGGTTTTAAATTTAAATTTCTAATGCTTATGTGTTAGTGTATGTGTTGTTATTGTATGTTGAGTTTTGTGCTAAAGCAAAAGAATTTATGTCATTCTTTGCTTTGTTTAGTTGTATGTGTGTGTGTGTGTTTTAGAATTGTAAGTCTTTAATTACTTTGACGTTACGCATAAACACACATTTGTATACACTGACAAAAAATATGGTTACAGACCAACATTTTATGATCAAAGCTTTATTACATTGATTTTATGCTCATACAAAATGCCATAACAAACGCTCTTAACATTTTAAAAGTATGCTCCAAAAAGCATATTCTTTTTTAAAAATCCGTATTTTAAAACTAATTTTTCAGTACAGTTGGAGTACGCGTTGTTAAATTTATTTCAACTTATTTATTTAAAAATGAGATAAAACATTAATTGTACCCTAAATAGGTGCAGTCCTAAAACACAAAATTCAAATTTTCAAAAATGGCTAGAATTTCCGAAATCGGTATTTCAAATTCAAGACAATATAGAAATAATTTGTATGCAATTTTTTTTATTGAAAAATATAATTGTTAAATATCGAAAACTAAAGAAAATGTTAAAATATGATCTAAAAATATGCGTTTGTTCTAAAAAGTACAAAAAGCTGCTCAAAAATAAGTTTTTTTCAAAAATATACCCCTTAGGATTCAAAATATGCTATTAAAAGCAAAATATGCTCTAACAAATCTATGCTACAACTTCATCAATTGTTCTGAAGAGGATAAATATCTAATCCATTTTTCAATACGACACACAGGAAACAAATATGATACAGCATATTTCCGGTTGCCTTGATTATGATAATTAATACGCAATGTTTATAGTATGATCATTATAAAAACCGCAGTGATCATTTTAATCAATTAGGAATATTTATAATTTTTATCATCACAAGAATACAATTAGGAAATTTCTGCATTTAAAAATATGTAGTTGTTTGGGTTGTAATACAGTTTCTTTATTTTTAATGTAAATGTCAGTCATTTGTAGAACAAATTAAATTTTTTACTAATCTTGTAGTTCATTTAAAAACAAACCACAGAAAATGACTGTTTTATGATTTTACATTAATTTTTTAGCTATAGTTTTTTGTTATTTAAAAAAATAAAAAAAAATAAATGTAAATCAATTTTTGAACATTAAGCAACAAATGACAATGTTAGTGAATTTACTGAAATGTAAGTCGTCCTTTCTTTAAGTGAAATTTCATTTGTTTTTAACTACATTTGTAGTAGTCTTTACCTACATAGTTTTCTATAATAAAATCATATTGTATTATGTTCCTAAAACATATTTTTTTTCTGAGTGTATACAACATTTGAACAAGTGGGGAGAAATTTAACGGATATTAAATGTGTTTAGTTAGTTTTGATGCTAATGTCATTTAACTACAACATAACAAACTACAAACAGTCATAGAATGTTAAAGTTAATTTTCTAAAGGTATGTTTTTGTTTGATGAAACATAATTGTGAACATAAATCATAATAAAATTATGCTAAACTTTTTGTTAACGAATAGAAATGAGAGACATTTTTGTATAATTGTAAGATATTAGGAACGACTGTTAAAATTAACTTAAAAAAAGAGCATTTTTAGTTCTTATCTTTGAAAGTGTACTAAAAAATTTTATAAATTATTTTAAAAGTGTACTAAATGTTAGAACATTTTGCAAAATTTCAAAAAATTGTTTTTTAAGGAATCTTATTTAAACTTAAATCTTGATGCTGTTTAAATATCTCTAAAAGCATCTAAACTTTTTTTGTAAATAAAAAAAATGTAAAAAAATTGGCCGATTTTTTACTTAAATAGAGTTTTGTATTCCTCTAAAATATTCGGAACTAGTTATGAATTTTTTTTTTAAATTTTATTTTTTATCAATTTTTCCAAAAAAAATCTATATTGATATAAACAAATTTCTAACATTTTCCGAATTCCGTTAAATAATAATAATAATAAATAAAAAACTTAAAAAAGCGCAAAATAAGTCAATATTTAATCACACCTTCTTCGCTCATTTTTTTTTTTGGAAAAATTTAAAAAGTTGTTCCATTCAAAATTTTATAAATTTACGGTTAAATTTCTGATTTTAGCTGATTTTAAACATGTGAAAACGGATGGATAAGGAGACAATAGAGAAGAAGAAATTTACATCCCGATTAAAAAAAAATTGATGTGGAGCTTTATGTAGTCATATAAATTTCTATGTGGCGCTATATGTTATCTTATTAAATTTAATCCGAAATATGGGATTAAGTCATTTATTTATTAATTATAATTATATATTTCCAATATTTCGTCTCCACATTGGGTGACTTCATCAGGGAACAATTATTACAATTTGATTGAGAAATTGGTTTTAATAATTCAAAATTTATACACATATAACAAATTTTTTAAAAAAGGCGGGAAATTAAAAATATTTTGATTAAAAAATTTGTTATATGTATATAAATTTTGAATTATTAAAACCAATTTTTCAATCAAATTGTAATAATTGTTCCCTGATGAAGTCACCCAATGTGGAGACGAAATATTGGAAATAAATAATTATAATTAATAAATAAATGTTCTTAAGCCCGCTTAAAATAAGAATAATTATATAAGAAATATTTTAAATTTAATGTAAAGACAAATTCGCAATACTGATGAATTATTGCATAATTGTAATAATTTGTGTTTTATTTTTCAAATAGACGACCTTTGATAAAATCAATATAAAATTGATGAAACGTCAGGCAATATGGAATAAACGGCTCTATGCAATAAGTCCCAGGTGCAAAAAGTCCCAGTGCAAAAGCTACCAATGAAATAAATTCTAAAAAAATTAAATAAGTCCCGTCTCGAAAAAGTGAAATAAATTCTAAAAAAATTAAATAATTTCCAAAACAAAAATGAAACAAATCCTAGGTTTTGGTTGTTATTTTATCATGAAATAATTTCCAAAGAATAAAAATTAAGGGCGTACCGTTATATTCCCCAAAGTCGTATTGCCCAAAAACCAAAATGACATATTGCCCAAATGTCCGCATATCTCCCAAAGTTAATATGTTAATATGTTATAACGACCAAATCAATGAAAGAAAATCCAAAACTTTTTTTTGGGTGCTATGGCATTTTATTTTGAAAAAACTTTTTTTTTTTTTTTGGGCGCTATGACTGTAAAAAAAAGAAGTTATTGCCCAAAATCATATTTTTTTTTTTTTAAATGTCATAAGACATAATGTCTTTTGTGTCGCACGCAGACAAACAAGTTCTTCTGGGTGGCGACCTTCGGCCGCTCTTAGGGTTTTTTCCTCCGTAGAACGCGGCAGGCGGCTACGCGAAATAAAGTTTTTTCTGAGAGCAACACAAAAAAATAAAATTGAAGCAATTTTTTTAAGTTTCCTTAAAACTCTTTTGTTTGATTTCATGAATCAGCCTTGACATTTAAGGTCTGATGACATTTAAAAAAAAAAAAAAAAATTATGATTTTGGGCAATAACTTCTTTTTTTACTGTCATAGCGCCCAAATTTATTTTGGACAAACAAAAAACCGTCATAGCGCCCAACAAAAAATGTTATTTCGTCCAAATCAATGTCATATTGCCCAAATACAAGAACATTTTTACAACAATAATTTACATATAATATTTTGGGCGCTATGTCCCACGCTAAGTTCTGTTGGAGACTTATTTCATTTCAGAATTACTGCATTTTGAAATAACACCTAATAACAAAAATGAAATAACTTCTAAAAAATTAAATAACTGCAAAGGAACTGGGTATTATTTCATTTGAAATTACTCCCAAATTTGTATGAAAAATTTTTGGGACTTATTTCATTTTTTTTTCGACTTTTTTTACCTTAGAGTTATTGCACAGAGCCGAAATAAACGATTGATTTATTTACATTAAAAATGTTAGGCCCAATTAGTTTAAATAAAATTTGAATAAATAATTTTATAAAATTGGTCAAAAATATAAATACTATAAATATCGAAAACTTAAGCAAACTATACGAAAGAATAGGGTAAACGATGAAAAAAAAAAAAAATTCAAAGAATGCAAATGAGAATTTTGTTAGAAAGATTTGTATACAGCGTATCTAAGTATATTTAAAAATATTTATTCCAAAGAGAGGTTCTTCAAACAGTTAAAAATTGTATAATTTACTGACACGTTTTACTAACATTAGATAAATGAGCTGCTGTCCTTTAAATATTATTTATCAGTACAATTACAGTTTTCCAGTAATTTTTACAGATTTTTCCCAAACCACGTACATTAAACATTCTTTTCTTAAGACTATTAACAACTTTTAATTAATTATAGTAAACTTTTCACTAAAGATAACTATCATGTTATTTTTGTTTAACATTTTGATCATAAAAAGAAAACTATTTTCAATTGAAAACTAAAAATTACTACAAAAAAAAAAGTATTTTCACTTCATTCTTGTATTTCTCCTTAACCTTTACAATGTAATTGATGTCGAAGGCTTAAAACGAAGTGACAATAAAAGCCAAAATGTTTTGGTCAATGAACATAAAGTCTGCACAAAACTTTATAGTATTTCTGCATCTTCATGTTACAACATCTACAGTTCATTTACAATATACAACATTTCAACATCATGTTGAACTATTATTGGTTACAAACTCGCATGACAGTTTTAATTACGAAACTTTTTCTTGAGGTTTTTGTGTGCTACAGAAATAGTTCGTTTATGTATTTTTTTTTACTGTTGTTTTCTTTTAACTTGATTTTTTGACATTTTATTGGTCAGCAGAGAAAAAAGAAAATACAAAATTAAATAAAGTTACTACTCTGTAGTAGTACTACAACTGATAATTGTACACTCATAAAAATAAACATGTAAAACTAGCAGAAAAATGACTAAAAACTAGTTAAGAAAGACGTTGCAGTAAAAACTGTTAAAATTAGCAAATTGTTTTTGCTTACTTTTTGTTTACAATAAGAACAGCGTAAATAAATCTGTTAACTTTACAAAATTATAGTTACATTTGAGTTCAATTTTCGATAATTAAAAAAAAGCAATTTATTCTGCTAAAACTAGCTAAAACTTTGACTAAATATTTGCAGACTAAAAACAGCAAACAGAAATGTAATATTAACAAAATGTTTGCTATATTTATATTTTAGTATTAGGTGTATAACTTAAAAATGTGGGATTTTTGAAAAATTTTTGAATGTGTCGCATATTACGGTCGTTTTTAGTATCAACTGTGTTCGGTACAGGTCACCTGTGATCGTCTGGCAGCTCATAATAGATGGGACAATTTTTGGCTGACCTGGAAAAAATCACCACTTTAGAACCGCACAAACCAACTATCGCACGTTGAAATCGATGGAACATATTCAAGATAAGTTTCTGTGAGCAATCGATGTGCTTCAGTTGCACTTTTGTTCAAATTACAAAACATCCATGAAATTATGCTTTGTTGGCACAAAATTTCGAAATTTTCGAAGTAAAAAAACTTTATTGTTAAACTATTTCGTCCAATGGCTAAGTGATAATAAATTACCCTCTAAAATGCCATATAAGTTCTGTAAGACACAAACAACATATGCGTAAAAGATACGCCATCTGTTCTGAATCCTGCAGGTTTAAGTTATACACCCAATAGTATGCACATAAAAGTATATTCTTCTAAAACCAACAGATATATTTGCCAAAAAATTTTGGACTGCTGATTTTAGAAATGCTGAATTTAATTCGTATAAAAAATCTGTAAAAAAAAACTTTGAAAATTTCACTTATTTGTGCGATTTTTTTGTCTAATTATATTAAGCAAGGTTTTTGCTGATTTTAGCAAAATAAATTTGCTACTTTAAATGAACTTAAAATTAGCTCAAATATAACTAAATATTTGTAGATTAAACAGATGTATTTTTGCTGTTCTTTTATTCAGTTAACTTCTGTCATTTGTGGAACAAATTTCATTTTTTTACTAACCTTATAGTTCATTTAAAAAAACAAACCACATCAAATGACTGTTTTATGATTTTACATTAATTTTTTATAGTTGTTTTTGTTATTAAAAAAAAAAATAAAAATAAGTAAATGTTTGTTTATTTTTTACTAACATATGTGGTTCATTTTTACTACAATTGTTAGTAACTTTTTGAACATTGAAAACAAACAACAAATGACAAATGTTAGTTGAATTTAATAAAATGTTAGTCATCCTTTCTTCAAGTAAAATTTAATTTGTTTTTGACTACAATTGCTGTCGACTTTACCTACATAATATTCTAAGTGTACCTTATTAATAGTATTAAGCAAAAAAAAAAATCTGCTAATTTTAGCAGTATTTTCTGCAACGTAATTTTTAACTAATTTTTAGTAGTTCTAGCAAAAATTTTTACGACTTTTTCTATGAGTGTATGTGATAGGGTATTCAAATTACTCGGGTTTTGTTCAAGTAAACTAGTAACTCAATTTCAAGGTTTTTAACTTACTCGATTAATCGAGTAAAATTTTAAATTACTCGAGTAACTCGAATAATTTTAATAATTTTATTTCGTTAAATTTCCTTAAAAATACATAAAAATACACAAAAAAAAATACAAAATTAGGAGTTCCGAAGAGTATTTAATCAAAATGAAATATTGTATAACTAAAAAAAAGTTCTTAAATAATATACAATTGAGATGCTCTAATTTTTTTCTTTCGTTTTCATAATATTTCATATTTTATCAAAAAAAAGTTCTTAAATAATATAGAATTGAGATGCTATACTTTTTTGCTTTAGTTTTCAGATAGATAAACTTTAAGCATTTTTTGAAAATATCAAAAATAATATGGCATAACAGTCAGTCCATGCCGTGGACAAATAAAAAGTAAAATTATATTACTTTTTCGCCCGTCTAAAGTTTCACCCCGAAAAAGTTTTGTTCGATTTTATTTTATAAGTAAAATAGATAAATTTTTAATGTATGTGACTAAGTGAAATAAAGATCCGATAGAAAGAAAAGAGTCATGGCTAAATCCGACATGTAACACCAAAAGCTGATGAATTCAGTTTAATTCGATCTTGCAAAAAAAAACGTCATTACAATCTAATAGTTTTGCGATTGTTGCGTTTTTTTTTGTTGTATATTTAGATACAGCCAAATTTTTGCTATATTTCTGAAAGGCGGTCCTTTTGGTCTTTCATTTTGTTTTAGTTTCGATGACTAGCCCTTTATTTGAGTATCATAATCAGAGAAAACAAATATGCATTTTTTTTTTTTTGCCATTTTTACTCATATTTGGTGCTTTTTTTTTTTTGCCATTTTTTGACTTTTAATTTTTGGCTTAAAACAGGTTTTTTCTTAAGGTTTAAAATTGCCTTTTTTAGATATTCTTTGCTTTAAATGATTTTTTCCTCAAAATTTTTAATTGTCTTTAAAAGTGTATTTTTTTACCTTTTTTGCAGATTGCCTATTTTTTTTACTTCTTTCCAATCTTTTTTTTTTAGCTATAGACATACAGGATTTTGCCATTTTGTCTTATCTGATCATAATGGTGTAATTGTTTAAGGATATTTTACAAAAATATATATAAAAATGTGATACGTTAGTCATAGGTCTCGGTGGGGAACGTTTTTTTCAACAAAATAACTAAAGAAAAATATTTTTTATCAGTACAGTATTGCCCATATTGTGGTGCCACTGAAAAAGTTATACCCCTACTAAAACGGTATAATTTAAATTAAACGGTAACTGTCAAATGGCTATATATTTTATAAAAACAATCTTTTTAAAAAATACGAACAATTAATTTTTTTTATAAAACTTTAAGTGAAATAGAATATATTTGTATTTACTCGATTAACTCGATTAATCGAACAACGTTTTTCTAGTTATTCGTTACTAGAAATTGGCCATTTTAATTTACTCGAACAATTGTATTACTAAAATTCATCAATTAACCGAGTAACGGTTAACCGCTTGAATACCCTAATAGTAACTCATTTGTGGCTATGATTTTATATAATACTTTACTGACCAGCTCAATAGATAATGCTTTAACAGCAGAAAAAACTTTTAACACATATTTTTTTGTCCTTTAATTTACTTCCCAGAAATAGTAAAAAAAAAGTATTGAGTTTTAGAAATTAGTAAAAAAAAACTTTATCACTTATGTTAGCAAAATTTATATAAAGGGAGTTCACAATTTTTTTTTTTCGAATATGAAATTATAAATTGAATTTTAATAAAATTAAATAAAATTTAATTATTTTTAGAAACTTTAAACAGTATTGAATTAAAAGGTTAACATTAAAAAAAAAATAAAACTCAATACACAGAAAGAAAAAATCTAATTTGTTCAAAAGAAAAGTTTTATAAGTATGATAGAGGTTATTATTGGCCGAACACTTATACATAATTTTACGAATATCCCACAAAAAAAAAACGCCTTGCCGTTTCCGATGTTTGCTTGCAAATATAAATATGTTTGCCTGTAAATATATATATGTTTGCAACTAGTGAAAAAAGTCAACCTACAAACATATATATTTTTGGCAGTAATATATATATGTTTATTGTAAGTACGTTTGCATGTCCCAAACATAATTTCTAAAAATTTTAAAATTATAAATATATCTTTGTTTAGATTTGAAAATTTGAATCATTGTAAACATATATATAGTTGCCTGCAAACATATTCAAAAGTATTTTTTTTCTGCGTGCATCAAAAACATGGTAATGACAGGTCATTACCGTATAGATTACCAAAGAAATAATAGGCCATTACCTATTTAAAATACAAAGTAATGACTTACCGATAATGAGTTATAGAATTACTCATATGTAGTTGCAACATAATGAGTTACTGGTAGTTGTTTACATAAATATAATATTCTATTATTAATTTGTTTTTATAATGTTTACAAATAACTTTTCCAAGCTAAAGTTATTTTAAATTTTTTTTTAACGATTAAAAAAAAATTAAGGTAACCACTTATTTTGTAACTCTTAGGAAACTACTTATTAATTTTAAAAAAGTAACACCTTATTCTTACACTATCACTAACCAAACAGGTAACTCATTGTTTTTACTTTTTTTTTTTAAGCGAGCGGGAAATGACCACCCAAGAATATTGGGACATTATCAACATTTTTTTTCTATGAGTGCATTTTATAATCTATAAATTCCTCATTTGCATACATTTAATTAATATTGATTTTAAGTTAAAAATAAAACTATAATAATTTTATAGATTTGCATATTGTTTTATTTGTCTATTTTGTAATAAATTAATATTATTTAAAATTTTAATCTTTATTTAATGTTTTATTGGATTAGACCAAATATTTTGTTTATTGGTGAAACAACAAAAAACAAAAACCTATAATATTATTTTCAGCTTTTAGCCTCTAAAAATGTCTGCATATGCATTTATTTTATCTCATATTTGTATGGATTTAATGAAAATTATGTTTAATGCCTCGACAAATTTGGTTTGGTATTATATTTGTAATAAATTTATATTATAAATAAACTAAAACTTATTTAATGTCAGACTAATATAAACCACAAACTAAACACAATATATGGACATTTTTAAAATTTTTTAATGTTGGATGTTAAAAAAATTTAATTTTTTTTAAAGGCATATCTATGACGCTTTGTACACTTGAAATACTAGATATAATAAACATAAGTCAGAGCGAGCATTAATTTGACCGAGGGTCGCAAAAGTTATAGCGGTTTAAAGTTGAATTTTTTAAATTTTTAAATTTATTGTAAATTTCAATCATTAGTGACTAAAAAAAAAAAAAACTGCTTTTAAATTTGTGATTTAACGCTTAAGCATACATTGTATTTTGCAAACAGTTCACATTTTGTTGTAACTTATTTGACTGTAATATCTCAATTGGTTTAGAAATTATATTGATTTGAATGTTATATTTTTAATATTTGGGATGAAAAAAAAAAAAAAAAAAAAATTTTTTTTGTACAAAAAAATTGTCAAAATTACAATTGTTGGTACGTTTAAAAAGTTGGTGCAGATATGCAATATACTCATTAGTGTTTAACAAACTGCGTTTAAATTTGTGTTTTATCTCGTAAGTATAAAGAGATATATGGAACCAACATTTGTGGTTTTTGAACTTTGAACTTCAATAAGTACGAGGCAATCACTTCAAAATATTATCCATTTAATCGTTCAAGTATCCTAGCCTTTTTCTTTACATTTCAAAATTAAAGAAATTGTAGCAAAATTGACTCAGTTTCAACAATATCAACAATTTTTGAAAAATGTCCATATGCATATGAAAAATTTCTACAAAAAAAAAAAATATGCACTAATATGTGACAAATTGTAAACATTTAGTTGTGTATAAATTATGATTTTTGCGTTAAAATAATTAATTTATTATTAACCTTCTACTGAGCAAGGTTAACTTAAGACACTGCTAATATTTAAGGCTACATTTTTAAAATTTGCATTCTAGCAGATGCGGTTTGGGTCAGGACGTTAAGTATCAACCATGTTCCCCCTCTTGGTAATTTTTTTTTCAAATTCTGTCTTGCTTGTTGACAATGTTCATGTTCTTCCAGCAATTTGGCTGGGTAATTAAGTGGCTTTGAAAAGGAAAAAAATATAAAATATTTAATTTTATGAAGGGCTTATTATAAAAACTTGATAAGCCACTTTTAATTTTTGTTCTACTTTCGCCTTTTAATGTTGGAAAACGTATTTAACATATGAATATTTCAGGGCTTTTATATTCTGGGTACGTGTGGTAAGTCTTTAAGCTAGACTTATTTCAAAAAATAATCAACGCTTATCAAGTTTTTACAATAAGCCCTTCAAATATATTCTGAATTAGAGGAATTTTTATTATTTTTTTTTTAATCGGAAAGAGAAAAATTGCTACATTTTTTGGGAAATGTGTTTTGGGATTTTCATATCACATATAATGTATATTAAAAGTTTATCATTTATAATCAAAAGGATTTTGTGTATTCCTCTAAAGGTAGACTTTTCTCTTTTGAAACCCATTTTTACTACCTTCCTAGTGAAAACTCCATTGCCATTAAATTATCTTATTCTTCAGAGAAAATATATTTTAAGTTCAAGGTTTGTAACTAAAGCACTTTGTGCAGGCAGACGACGTTCTTGACAAAATTTCCAAAAATTAACTTCCCAATAATTTAGCTCTTACAAAAAAAAAAAAAGATTTTAAATTGCGTATTTCTGGCGATCCTGGCGAAAATTAAAAAGTTGAATTAAGGCATACTCAAGGAAACATATATTTTAATAATTTTCTAGCCCAAGCGGTTTCGGCATGACGTCAAGTGGGATACCTTCCCCTTCTGGCGCCACCCCATAAAAATTAAGAAAAATCCACAATTTAGAAAAATCCACACATACAGGAATCTACACAGTACATATTATCAAAGAGTATATACAAATAGAGAGACTACACTTCCCACGCCTCTCAACAACAAAATACCGAACTCGGGCTAGCAAATGACAATTTTTTTTCTACTCCTAAAAAATGATTGCAACATGTTGATAAAAAATTATTGCTTAAAACACTTACATTTATTTTACTCATATTTTGTTATTTCCTATTAAAATTTAATGTATTTTAATTTTATCTTGCTTATTTTATTATTAAAATTATTATTCAAAAACATTGATAAAAATTAATTTAAACTTTTATGCTCCCCGGTAGGCTAGTTGATACCGTTGTGGCTTATCAGTGCGGGGGTTGTGGGTTCGATTCCCACCAGACCAATTGGTCTGTTTTCTGTACAACGAGCCAAAAGCCATAGTAGCTAGAGCTTGGTTAGGGTAATTGGATATAATTGTATGATTATTAATTGTATGATTAATAATAAATAAAAAAAAAAAATTTAAACTTTTAAATTTCTGTTACATGTTTTCATTTGCTCGGCCCGAGTTTTCGAACAAATAAAAAGAGGGCAGATTGAGAGAGACTGAGATAGATAGAAACCCATTCACATTATGTAGTACAAACCAAATTTCGAGTTCCACGAAATTTAGCAAAATGAATCGTTGATTAATCTATAAAATACTACACACAGAGAAATAAAGTGCCAACTGAATTAAAAAGTGTATATTAAGGTTAACAACTTATAAATTCAGTTAGTACAATGATATTAACATTAAATTTCTGAATATTTTGAGTGTTGCAACTAAAAATCAGTTGAATTCACCATATTTTGTTGTGAAAACAAATGTTCAGTTTTACCAACCGATTGAAATTCGAATTAACCGATTTTGAGTCACAGTACCCGAATTTCAGTTGGCAAATAGCTAAATATTTCTCTGTGTGTATAAAACTGGTTTCATAAAAAGAATGAAACTTTTCATAAATTTTGATAAAGTTTCATTAGTTTTAAAAAAAATTCATTATGTTTCTGCCACTAAAATTCTCTCTATGTATAATAGTCCCTGTATAATAGTCCCTGTATAATAGCCCATGAAAGGCAATTAACTTCTCACTTCTCCCCTCCTAAATATCGTCAGGTGAAATGCAAAAGAACGTAATAAATATTAAATATTTTTTTTTCCTACAGAATAATAAAAAAAACGTCGATAGACAATTTTGTAAGCTCGTTTATTTCGTTTGTTAAAAATTGTATTTCTAAATTTTTATTTTTATTTAAGCCAATTTAAATTATATAACAAAATTTTTGCATATCTTGTACTATTATTTTCATTTAATTTCTAATAAATATCCTTTTAATATATTTCAAAACTCTTAAATCCTCTTCATCTTTATTCAAATCTCATTTATTATTTGAACATCATTTTTACACCATTTGTTTGTCATACAAATCATTTTTAGCATAGTTAAATAGTTGTTGACAGTTGTTGATACTCTCTCGTTTAGCAAAAGATGAAGAAAATTGTTAATATATTTATTTTTTTGTTGGTCGCAGCACAAAATGCTACTGCAAACAAACTCTATAATACTATTATAACCCCCTGCTGTTTTTCACAATCTATTTTTTTTGAATATTTTTATCTGCAAATAAACAAAATTTTCGTGGATTTTGTATTCCTGTCAGATTTTCATATTTTTCATGAACATATATTTTTTTGTTTGTGGGGGAGGGGGGTTTATTTTAGTTTTGTATTTATTTCAATGACAAAGTGTTGTTATATCCAACCATCTATGAATAAGTAATATATTTCTTATTTAGCTGTATGACAAATATAACAATGTGTTGCAATATGTCATACAAAATGTTATTGAGGAATTAAAGAAGTTTGAATTTTTGCTTATATTTTTATATTTTTTTGCAGAAATCAAATAAGAGGGGTGCGGAAAAGTAAAAGTTGTGGTGTTAAGTTGTTTATTTGCCAAATCATATTAAATTTTAAATAAGATTAAGGAAAAAAACAAGAAACTTTTTTAAAACAAAGTAGATGAAAAATTTAAAGCATACTTCTAGGGAAGATTTCAAAACGAAAATATGAGTTAGAAAATTAACATGTTAGTCTAAATTATTGCATATTTGTTAAGGTTTTAAGTTGATTTTATGCATCAGCATATATTTACAAATTTAATTTTTAATTAAATTCATGATTTCTTTCTTGCACATTTCTAAAATCAAATTTAAATTTAAATTTGATTTACCGTTTTTATTCAAATTGAATTTTAAAACTTTTTATCCCCCACTTTTACCATCATAAAAAATTAAAAAAAAAACTCCTAAAATCTTATCAAATCATAAAATTCCATTTTGTTTTCTGCAACATACGTTCTACATTCTATATTTTTCATTTATTCATATTAACCATCACCTGGTGTTCTTGGTATTGTAGCATTAACATTATTTGTATTTGACTTCTTTTTTCCATTTGGTTCCCCCCCTTATATTTGATTGACAACTGTCACCATTCAAATGTCTGTTTGTTTGTTGTGAAAAGTTTTTCTTTTTCCTTTTCATAAAAAATAGAGAACATGAACTTTTATTTTAATAGTAAATTGATTAAATTTGTATTCTAGCAGGTGAATGAATTTTATGCGGTCACTAGGTTTCAGTGGTTCTTTTATTTTTTGAAAGGAATAGTAATTTGTTGATGTTGGTTTCTGATGGTGGTTTCTATTGATGATAGAAAAATCATATTAAAAACAAAGTTGCTGTTTATTACCTTTACCAAGGTGTTGCTAATGATTATAAAATATGTAGCACATTTTTAATACTAGTTTTAAAGAAATTTTTTGGTGACAGTAGAAAAGTTTTAATTTAAAAATTCCCAGCAAAAGTTTTTGGAACAGATAACCTTTGAACCTGTTCTAGAACAGCTTCACTCAAAATAATCCTTTCTAAAATTACGAAAAAAATGTGAAAAAAACGAAATTTTTTGTAGAATAAACAAATTTTCGTGTATTTTACGAAAGTTTTTGTTATTTTGACATTATTTTTTACGCATGAATTATTTTTACGCATGAATTATTATCAGTGTTCCCGGTTATAGTACAGGTTCTTGGAAATCATAATGTAAGGTTTTATCGTCCCAGAACCAGTTCTATAACTAGTTCTAGAACCGGTTACTAAAGCAACATGTTCTAGCTGTAAGGTAAATAGGACGAACTCCATATAAAAAGACTCGGTAGTAGAGCAGAAATTAGAACCTGTTATATTACATTATAAGTTGTTCTGCAAACTATTATTGATTTACTATTTTACTGGGTTAAAATGTTCTTTAATATATAAAAATCAATATTTTTTTAAAAACACATATTTTTTTTGACATTCTCAGATGAATCAGAAAAGTTATTTAGTTACTGCATAACAGTTGGTTTACTTATAAAAAAAATTAAAATATTTTTGTAGTCGTTCTTTAAACAAACTACAATAACTACTGCATTTCAGTTACATTCACTTTATGCAGTTGTTTAGAATTTTTTTAACACACATGTACAGACAGACACAGTCACTTTTACTATAAAAGAGAAAAAATAATTTGCTATCACAGAAGTCTAATAGTATTTTTTTAATTTCGAACCAATCTTTTAAAATTTTTTAAATTTAACTTAAAGTTATTTTTTTTTAAATTTATTAATTTTTAAAAATTTTTTTAACAAAAACACACATTTGGAAAATTTAGATAGGCTGAATAAATTTCAGATGTGTGTTTTTTTTTTGATATAATAATTCAAAAATGTTTGTAATCGTTTTTTTAAACAAACTACAAAAACTACTGCATTTCAGTTAGCATTTTTTTTAGAACTTTTTCAACACACATGTACAGATACAATCACTCTTACTATAAAAGAGAAAAAATAATTTGTTATCACAAAGTTAAATATTATTTTTTTGATTTCGAACCAAACTTTTAAAATTTTTTAAATTTAAGTTTAAGTTTTTTTTTTTAAATTTATTTATTTTTAAAATTTTTTTTAAGAAAAATACACATTTGTAAAATTTAGATAGTAAGGCTGAATAAATTTCAGGTGTGCGTTTGTTTTTTTGATATATTATTGCTCACACAAAAGATATGACAACTATTTAGAAATTTATAGTAAAATAATATGAGAAGAATGATTTTTCTGTTGTGTATTTAGAACCAAAATAAGAAAAATCTCTTAAGAAAACAGATGCATATAAGAAAACAGACGCATAATTTAAGTACAAATTTTTGTCGATTTTACATAATTTTGTAAAAATTTTATACGATTGTGAGGTATTTTTTAGGTGCATTTTATCGAAAATTTTCACAAGAAAATGATCTATATCCGAGTAAAGAAAATATGTATGGTCTCATGTTTTTTCTCCTTAATATATAAAATGTGATTATATATGATGCCATGTATAGGCATATATTATTATATGTTGCTTATATGGTGTGTTTCCATAAGAGTATATTTTTATATATTGAACTGTATAAAATTAAATATATAACATATATGCTTTATATAATAAGATATGATAGATCTCGGTAGATTTTGATTTTTGTTTTTGTTAAAGTCAATTGACCTTAAAGGACTTATTCTGTTACCAGTCAACCAAAGGCATATCAAACTTTTTTTTATAGTGTTAGTGTGTTTTCCTGCTTTAATACTTTCTTCTAAGGAGTGAGCACGAAAAATTTCCGACACATGTTACCCTTTACATTAACTTTCTTTTTTATCAAGTTTTCTTTTAAAAAATCGTCATCGTTTTTGTGCAAAATATTTCCGTAATCGGATTATTAGTTTATTTACAAATAGACTTTGGACAAAAAGTGAGGGCACACAAAAGTAAAATTTTTACAAAAAATCTTTAATTTTTCACAATAAAAATTTACCTAATTCTCCAGAACTCAAAACAATCAAATGATATTAAGATTCTGTTCAAATTATTGATGAAGGGTACAAAACTAATTCAGAATACTGACATTTTTTTTTTGAAAATGGTCTACTCCTACACAAAATATAACAATAAAAAATTCTATATTACGATTTTTTTGTTCAGATTATTTTTGTAATGAGCCGATCGGTTAAATATTTTGCACACATAGGCCCGATAAAGACACGCTGGAATATAAAACATTTCTAAAGACTAGAAAAAACTGGTGCTTTATTAATAATATTGATGTACTTTAACCCTTTGTTCAGTTAAATTTAATCTTCGCAAATTTAAAAACTTGTTTTCATGGAAAAACAAATTAATATTTCACCCTGATTTTTATTCCTTGAACTTGAGATAAGGCAGCTAAAAAAATAACTGTTTACTCCTCCACAACATAGCCAAAATCCAATAAATTGTGATGGTTCTGGTCGAGATACTTCCCTTGTTAGCCCTGTCCCTGTCACCTTAGAATCATTTTTGCATGTCACCTTGGATTGGCCCCGCTGCCCCTCTTTCCAAACAAAATTACTTTAAAATAAATCTTATTTTTGCAATCTCTTGCTTGTATAAGTGATCAAATAAAACATTCATTTAAACGGCATTAGTTTTTAAAAGTGTATTGCAAAATATATTAAATTTCTTTCAACACATCCAGCAAAATTGTTGTCGTCTTATGCTTTAGAAGGCGTTCATTTATAATGAAATTCTAACTACTTTTACTATTATAAATATTTTTTTCCTTTCTTTACTTTTTTTTTTAATATAAATGCAAGCGATGCAAATTTTATTATAGAATTGTCTTTTGCTGTTTATTACTCTTTTTGTTATGAACTTAGCAGAATTCTTAGCAGAATTCCTTACATATTTCAACACTTTTTTTTTTACTTTTTCGCCAGCTATATTTCTGTTACACAATGTTTTTTATTAAAAAACAAAAAAAAAAAAACAAGAAACAAGCCAATGAAGCAAATCAATTTAATTGTAATTTAATTTAGCAACTCAAACTGAGTTTTGTTGTGAAGTATGGTATGAAGTTAACATATTTTACCAGAAATATTAAAAAAAAAAATATAGAATATATTATGATGGTTTTTTTCTATATATTTTCATAACTTTTACTCAACTGTAAACAGCTTTTCCTTTCGTTATTGAAATACCCTATAACCCGGATAGCAGGAAGGCAATACAATTGGTGTTTCTGGTATCAAACGTGGGACCTAACGAATGCATTACCCAAGATGTTACAAAAACAAAGTATTACACTAATGAGGAAATAAAATTTTTTTTGCAGATCCTGTTTTTGAAATTTTAATTTTTATTTATTAATTTTTATTCTTTATCTAATTTGCAGCTTCTGAAATTTCGGGGTTTTTATATTTACATCATTCAGCTCATTTTTTTTTTTAATATATTTTGCTTAATTTTTCGATATCTAGCTGAAAAATCATGAACTTTTTTTAAGAATATAAATCTACAAAAAATGATCTATCAGATGAGTATAATCATACCGGTATTTGTTTCAGAATATAAAATCAGGAACTTTTTTTTTAAGAACATAAATCTACACAAAATTATCTCTCAGCTGAGTATAATAATGACGGTGTTTGTTTAAGGATATCGTACCGGTACTTCAAAGAAGTTGAAAATTGTGCATATTTAGTTTTATCCTTATAAATTTTATGTTTGCTTAACAGAATTTTAATTTTTTATTCATAAACTGAACATTTCACTGAACTAATTTTTGTATTAAAATTGCTAGTCAATTGAAAATATCCTGAAATATATATAGAAAAGAAGAAAATTTTTATATAAAAAATTAAGTTCCACAAACTACAACTAAGAACATTTTTGGCACACCCAAGAAGAAAGTTAGTAAAGTCAGCAACATTTTAGTCAGGAGGGTGCTTGCAAAAAAATTACTAATGTCAGCAAAATCTTTTGCTGATAATTAGAGAGCTTATTTTTAGCAAACAAAATTAGTATATTCAGCAAAGTTTTGCTAACACATAGTTGATTAAAAAGTAAAAAAAAATCCTTACTAAAAGTTAACAAAATTTTAGACTGAAAACAACTCAATATATTTATATTATATATAACATAAACAAAATTATTTTTCAATGGTTTTTTAAATTATGACATATTTCAAAGGAAGACAAATGCTGTAGATAATTCTAGAAACGAAAAGAAAAATAACACTATATGACATACATATATAATACTTTTTTTTGCAATAAGAAAAAGGAGACGTAAAAAAAATATCTAAGATTTGTGTCCTTGTCTTTCGCTTTAGTCTGTCTACCTGAGCGTATATTTGTGTGCTAATTGGCCACACTACATTAATAATCACTATAAACATTTAGTTAACATATTTAATTTTTATTAAATTTAAGTACTTTATTTTGTCTTTAATTTAATTAATGAAAAATTTCTTTCACAAGCCAGTGAAACAGAAAACTTAAGTTGTTTCAATCCACAATTTTGTTGTATGTATGAAAAACAGATACAAACAAATATTTTATGATTGATTTTTTATGTCTTAAAAGAATTGTACTTTTCAGTATCATTAGCAAACAAGTTTAATTTTGTTCATTACTAGTGGGTACAGCTGCAGTTTTTTCAAACATATTTCGCTTTTCAAACATATTTCCGCCTAAACGTATATCAAATAAAACATTTTAATGAGCTTAATACTAAAATGGAAAAGGCATCAAAAAATTTTATGGACTTTAAATTTTTTTGGATCTAACCAAATTTTTATAACCTCAGAAAGCATCCTTATATACAATTTTTATTTTGCGAATTTAAAATTATGTAATATGATTTCCTGCAAAGAAGTAACCATAAGCCAAACTTAATATCATCAAAGAGGCAAACAAATATGAGTGTTTTTCAAAATAATAGCGGCTTTCGTTTTAAGTTCCAATATACATATCTCAAACAATTTTCGTGAGTGTATTTTTAAATTTTTATGTATTGTTATATATATTTTGAAATGTGATAAATACAACAAGATCAATAATTTGATGTAATGTTTTATTTAAGTCCCAACAAAAAATTTTTAATTTGCTTTAAACCTAAAACCGCCATAATTTTTGCTCCGTTAAAGATAAATGAAAAACGCGGATGGTTTTAGCATGCTGGTTGGTTCTAGCATGCGGCTAACACATACAAAACATGTTATTTATGTCTAGGGCAACCAAAAATAAATTGAAGCCTGTTTTTTATTTGAAAGGATATAACTATTTAGACTAAATACTAGTTCTGATTATGAAATTATGAACGTTTTAAGCCATAACAGAAAAAAATGGTGCTTACTGAGAAGCAGTTCTGGAAGACATTATTTAATTACCAAGCGCTTCCACGAGAATTAAAGAATGCATATCACTTGGTATGTTTTTTTTCGATCATGTGCTCTAAGAAGCAATTATTAAAAAGTTAAGATTTTTCATGGCTTATTTTTATATTTAAACGCCGTATTTCACTAGTTTTCTAGCCTTTTTTAAGCTGCTTAAAACATTGTTTTTAGAGCTGTTTTTTGGTTGCCCTATTCATGTCAAACAAATTTTTTTTTTTAAATATTTTGCCTCAAAGTGTCGATCATTTTTGAATCACAATTGAATCTAATTTTCATGTTTTACAGTAGGGTTCTCAGAATGTGTCCGCAACTAACAATATTTTTTTGTTTTACTGCTTTTTATGTTGTGTTGAATTGTTGATGCCTTTAGGGTATTTTTTTCCATGATTTAATAATTTTATTCCCTGCTCCGCTAGTGGTGTTGGGGGTGGTAGTTTTTCATGAAGATACTGATGGTAATGATGTTAGTTGGTATTGGTGACTGGATATTTATTCACTCTATAACTATAGAGAAGTGAAAAAATTGTGGTTTTATTTGCTTTCAGTTTGTTGTTCCGTGCTTTAGTATTTTTTTTTTCGCTTAAGAGGCGAAGATAATTTATTGCGTTGTTTTGTTTCCGTTTGAGACGTGATGACGACACTATTTGACGCATTTGGCTCGTTATGAATTATTAAATTATACTTAAAATACGCTTGAGGTAGTTTTCAAATATTTTTGCATACTCAATTTTATTTTTTTATTTTTTCAATTCATATTTTTTTTTTCTTCGTGTTTGTTCTTGTCATAAGATAAGCAAATTATCGTTTATATGTATTTTTTTCATTTGTTTATCTTCTTGTTGGATGTTGAAAAGAACATTAACCAAATTAAATGTTGATTTATTACTTTTTTTTCTATATAAAGAAAAGCTTTTAAATAAATCGGAACATTTTTCGCAAAAGAAATATATCAAAATATTAAATTATGTTAAAATTTTTATTTGATTTTATGTAAAATACATTCTATAAATAGAAATTGAAAGAACGTTAAGTGTATTATATAAATCCGACCCTCATTCAACGCAACTTTATACGACATCGTGTCCTAATAAAAGTTTTAACCTTAAAATTCCTTAGAAATCATAGTTTTGCAAATAACACAGAACATTACGAAAAATAAAACAGAAGTACGGACCACTGATCTCAAATATTTTGGCCACGCTGATTTTAATGGCTTACTTAACCAGTTTTTTCTATTATGAGTCAGTTTTATAAGCATTTAAGTTTTATAAGTTTTAACGAAATTTTGATACATATTTTTTTTTTTTTTTTTTTATTAACTAATAATCATATAATTACAAATTATATACTATTACCCTAACCAAGCACTAGCTACTATGGCTTTCGGCGCGTTGTGGCGAAAACAGACCAGTGACTTTGGTGGGAATCGAAACCACGACCCCCGCACAGATAAGCTAGCACGCTACCAACTAGCCTACCGGGGCGCACACATAAAATTTTAAAAATCTATATATATATATATATATATATATATATAATTTCCTATTGTTTGTCAGTCTATCTGTTATCTTTTCCAGATTTTTCAGAAGACCCCTTATGACGTAGAAAGCTGACAATCGGCATATTTATAGTAAACAAAACCAGAAAAAACTTAACGAAGCCGAATTTTTGATTTTCGATCTGTGGACGCCCCTTCGTGGCAAATTCAGTTATTTAAATTTTTTTTGTATATATCCTGAATTTTTTTTTAGAGGATTTAAGTCTTTCCACACAGATAAAATAATGAAGTTCTCTTCACAATGTGAATGAAAGATTTCTTAAACTTCATGAAAAAGCTAAATAATTTTAATGAAACCTTTTTATTAGTCGTATGAAATTTTTAATAAATAAAATAAAATTTTTCATTACATTTTGTATTAAACCCTTTCGACAAGTTTAGCGCGTTGGACTGCTAAATAGATGGTCCCGTGTTCGATCTCCGGCGACGACAACATCAATCTAGAAAAATAATATGTGTAAGTGACAAAAAGGTAAACAGCTAAACAGCGAACAAAGCTAATTTGTCCTCACGGGATTTTATACTTGCTAGCATTTAAAATTGAGAAAACCCATGCAAATTATTCTATATATAAATATAAAATTTCCAGATTGCAAAATATTCGCAAATACCGAATAATTCGAGTCGAAAAAATCGGTTTCTCAAATAACTCGAAAACGCTCTTTTTGAAAAACCGGTTTAAAAAACGGAAAAATACCTTTTTATTGAATAATTCGGAAACCGGGTTTGACAGCTCTAATGTCTACAAAATATTTTAAAATCTTATTATAAAAATATTCACATGTTTGTATGATTTTTAAAATCCCAATTTGCTTACATCAACCGAATTCAATTGTGACAACCAAATTTACAAGGTTGTAGCAACAGAATCTATTCGGTTGTATAAAATTTCAGAATTTTTATGAGAGTGGGTGAACTCAAAGGTCATCCTTTTTCGATATGCTGTCATATAAATTTTAGGCGCATTTCGAGTTTTTTTCTTCTTTTTTAAGATAAATAATTGTTAAGATTTGATCATGCACAAAAATTCAAAAAAGTAAAATCTAAGAAAAACCCCCGGCTTAATTGTTCATGCTGCATATTTATTATATTAATTTGATACCCAAATAGTATTTAACATAAAAAATGAAGAGAAAATCTTTTATTTTTAAAATTTATAAAGACACTGAGTGGCGGCGGTGCTCTTGTTTTTGATTTTAGGTCTAATTTTTTCCATTTGTTTTTTATTTATTCGGAATTCTATACACAATACTATTGTCTCTTATAGAATTAAACATTTGAATTTTGTAGCACTGTGTAATGAAACAGTTTTTCTGCAACTCTTTTTATATTACAAGCCGTGTCACGGACCTAATCTTGGATACGTCACAGAACTTTCCTCAAAAACAGAGTTCTGTGACATGTTCTGGAATATGTCACTGGATTAACTGAGAACATGTAATGCATAGTTCGGTTAAATTTTCCAATTGCAGTCCCATGAAACGCCATATAAATGTGACAGGTCAGTTTTATATAAAGTGATCGGTATGGTGGCAGTTTGTCTAAATTATAATAGTGGGATTTTAGAAATCAAATTTACAGCTTTATACGAGGGATGGGTGTATTGCAGGTATGGTTTATTGTAAGAATATTGTTTAATTTTTTTTAATATCTGTAATGGAATATTTTATTAAACAGTCTCAAATTAAGTCTTGATATATGTTCCTTTTGCTACAGTTCCTTAACCATCAATGCACCATTTAAATTATATTCGATATGTAACCTGTGTTCGTTTATAAAGATTCAATAGAAATGGGAAATTACATTCAAAAAAACCGACTATAATAATGCCCTACAAAATAAGGGTTTCATGCCTACGGGGAAGGGGATCGGCCTAGGTTACACGCAAGATAGTTCTCAAGGTGGCAGGCACCGATTCTTGGTCGGACTTTTTATATGAAAGTGACCGGTCCCTTTAAAATAGCTTTAGGCAGAAGGGGCTCAATTGACACTGTTTAGACTTCTTATGACGTGTTAGGTAGTGTGTCTAAAAAAATAAAAAAAACTATGATTCTAAAAAAAATTATCAAAAAATTTACAAAATATCAGACCAATTGTAAATCATTTTAAGAGCATTATTACTACATTTTCGATATCCATACTAACTTGGCCAACCCCTGTATTTGCAACCACATTTAGGTGACAGATAAGAGAATATATTCTTTATTCGCATGATATTTAACTTTATAATCAAATAAGTCATAGTGTTACGACCATATTTTACCAGTGTGCAATGGTGAATCCGCAGATTTAAATGCATCTTGGACATGTCATAGATGTCACACAAATATTGGACACATATTTGTTAGGTGAGTAATCTCAAGTTTAGTAGTTAACAAATTGGGTAAAAAATTACACAATTTGATGTCTTTCTAATAAATTTCTTATATAAGTTTTTAAACTACATTCAAATTGCTTATCACAGAAAGGTATATTTAAGATGCAGCCACTGCTATATAAAACATGTCCGTGCATATTCCAACATTTTTGATATACAAAAAACTATTTTTCGAATACCACATTTATATGGGAAATTATTGTTGGTTTGAGTTCAAATTAACTTATATCAGTGCTTATTTTATTTGATCGAGGTTTTTTCCATTTTCGTTACCGTTCGATTTTAACACGACTTTTTTAGAAGAGCTTTTATAACCCACTTTTAAATACTTTAAATAAGTGGCAACCTGGGCGTACAGCATAGACAATATGGATATCAACATATTTTTCTCGAGTACATTAATACTGAGTACAAAAAGATCTGAAGTTCGTAAATTTTAAAGATATTTTCATAGAAAAAATATTTAATAACAACACGATTTTTTCCGAAGAACTTTCATATCAAAATTTTTTTTCTCGAGTACTTTAATACTGATTACAAAAATATTTAAATTTCTTAAATTTTAAAGATGTTTTCATTAAAAAATTTTGTAATTTTTGAACTACCCCGTTTTAACCCCTAAACGTGCAATTGCGCACCAAAAAAAAAAAAAAAATACGTGTCTAATATTTGATTGTACTCAATAACATTAAAATCTGAGTATTCAACACTGTGTAGTTTCTTTGTAAGAACTAATAATAACTTACTAAGCGTCAGTAGAGCAAGTTGATGCCGAGCAAACAAATACAAAAAAATCGAATTTTCTACACTCAGGCAAATTCTGCAGATGTTTGTGTAGTAATGCTGTTGTAGTTGTAATAACTGCAATTGTAGTTGTTTTGGCGTAGGAAAACAATTTTCAGTATTTTTGGCAGTTGTACTTTTATACAATCTACAAAAAGTACTGCATTTTGGTTATATTTAGTTAAATCAAAATTTCTAGTGAATAAATATAAAAGGAACGAGTTTGCTTTGTGTCTTTAGTCCAAAAAAAGAACGCTAAAGAAAACAGACGTCTAAGGTGAAAGTTTTTGCCGCTGAACATTTTATTATATAAAAACAATTTTTGATTAGTCTTTTAATAGTTATTACATCTGCTTAGCTAAATATTTTCGATCTTTTTTTTACAGAAATTTTAAAAAAAATTTATTTTATAAAACTGTCTTTGGCTTCTATTGGCCAAATTATGGTTATGTAGTTTAAAACCAAACCAAAAAAAAAACTCTATTTTTTAAAGCAATTTTACAGTTGTTTCTATTGCCTTCCTTTTAAACATATTATTTACTAACAACACAAATTTTCCTTATCTGTGTTGTAAATTGAATTAGCCACATTTTTGTTCTCCTTTAATTTACCAAAAATAATTTTAAGGTCACATTTTTAGTTGCTTTTATAAAATTAACTAAAAGGCAACAAAAAAAAAAAGAAAAATATATAAAATAGAATTTCAAAAGCTTTACCTATGTCAGCACATATCTAAAACATTTATCGTGGACTGATGGTTCTTGCTACTATGTAACTATTTACTATTTCTTTTGTTTTATATTGTCTATTATTCTAAATTTAGAAAAATTTGCCAACTACTCTTCTATTGCTGCTAATTTCTCTGTGATGTTGTTGAACCGAACTGAAATTGACTATAGATTCTCTGACTATGACTAGGAGTTGAGTTACTGCTGCACGTGTGGTAAATATTTTATCACGTGTTCATGCCACCATATCACGTTGTAGAACAATTGACATTAACTGGCATTCATGCCATTTAGACAAAGTTGAGTTGACTAATTGCTTTCCGTTATTAGTCAACAACGGCAACAGCAACATCAGCAGCAATAGCTGCAATACAAATAATGATAGTAGTAGTGGTAGCAGCTATTAACAACATTACCAGCACCAACAATAACAACAATGGCTAAAAACTACTGACATACAACAGAAGGAACAAAACAACAACAAAAAAAACTTCAAGAATACTACTATGAAACATTGAATAAAGCATGCAATATTTTTGCCTGATAACTTGTCAGCATACAACACGAACACAAATACATATACAAATTATAGCAAAAAGACACCAAACTATAAGACAATATATACAGATATTTTTATAATAGGGAGATAAATATTTTAAGAGCATTTTTGGATAACAAAATAAATTTTGAAAATTTGAACTAATTTAATTAATTTCGAAATTTTTTGGTTTTTTAAGTTTTCTACAAACCGATATCTACTTAGTTCTTCATAATGGATACTTTAGGAACTACTTCAAGCATTATATATTTTATACCCTCCACCATCTAAAAAATATTATAGAGGTAATAAAATTTTTTGAGGTGAAATACTTTTTTGGATGTTAAAAATACTTTTTTTGGCGAAATACAATCTTTTGAAGTGAAAAACTGTTTTTGTGGGGAAAAGCAAATTTAGGGTGAAAAAATATATTTAAGGTGAATTTTAATTAATTTTTCACCTCTTAGCGTCTGGTGGAAAAATATGACGTTGTATTTTATACACCAGACGTTACGATGAAATTGTACTAATATACACCACAAATTGGATGGAACGTTTAGAGGTACCTTCAAATTTTCACCATAAATTTTGAACAGCTCAACCTGTTTTGCTCATTTTTCCACACAAAACTTTTCGACAGGATAAGCCTCAATCTTGATAAAAATGAGCAATCTCCATTGAGTTTTCGCTTCGTGATCGCCATTTCAACAGACAGACGGAAATCGCTAAATTCGCTTAAAATTCAATGACCAAGATTATATATACTTTATGGGATCTTAGACCTATATAACGAAGCGTTAAAAACGGCATGACAAACTGATATATACACCCTGCATCACATATGGTGAACGGTATTAAAAATATATCCCATCTACATAAATACCACCCTTAAAAAAATGTTACTTCTAGTAGTAACTCTATAGTATTGTATCCAAGATTATATAGTTTTGTTAAGTTTTGAGTTTAAGTTTTCTAGAGTCTGTACATATTTGAGTATAACTATTTATGTCTTTTATATCCTTATTTGTAATATTCAATGACTGACTTTAACTAAATGCTTTTCAAAACAACAAATAAGAAGAACATGTTTTACTTTTATAACAAAAAAAAAAAAAAAAAAAAAAAAAACTATTTGTATAGCAACAGCAGTCAACGAATGATATACAATACAGTTAAAAAAAAATACTTTAAACGACAAAAAAGATTACAAAAAAATCCTTTTTGGGTACATTTCAAGCTAAAGATATTAATATCTGTGTGGTATGTAGTTTTTAATTTTTTAATTTTGTTTAGGCTTTAAGAGGTAATCAGGAAGATTTTAATGCCCTTGGGTTTTTTTTGACTAATAATTGCCCAGTCAAAAAATTGAGTTAATGAGTCTAGGAATGATTTGTAGAGCAGAATTAGGGCAACTAAAAAGTCTTTATCTGATACTACTTGTTCCCTAGAAGTTCTATAATTGGTCAAAAGTGGTTTTTAAACATGGAGCACAGGGCAATGAGGGACAAGGAATACTGTCTATGTAGCTAAATTTTTTGGTATAACTATACCCAAAAACAAAATTTGTTGGAATTCAATTATAAACAACAAACTTTAGTCATTTTAATTTTAATTGTAAGAACTTAAAAGTTCATTCATCAGAACAATTAAACTTCAGTTACCAATCAGAAATAAATATATGAGATTATCCAAACGAAGTCAAGTCATTCAATATATTGGCTTTATAATCAATATTAGAAAAATATTATCTTCTAGATTAGTTTTAAGAATAACAAACCAACAAACTTATCGCAGATTTTGTCACATGTATAAAATATTAGCAGTTTAAAATCGAAAGAATGTCATTGTTGGGTAACATTTTTTTTTCTGGAGCATGTCGAAAATTTCTGCAATTCGAAAAAATATCACAAAATTAATGCATTCATCAAAAGACAAAGTTTGACATCAATATTGCCCTATATTTTTGCACATGATTGCAAAGTTGTTTAAAATATACCCAAAACCACAAATTTTAGAAAAAATACGTAGTCAATAAGCAGGCGCGGTTTCAATTGAGCTGGTGGGGGGGGGGGGGGGTTGGTTAAATGGGAAATTTCTCCCACCAAAATTATATTTCTCAATACAAAAATGTAAAAAAAAATTAAACAATTACTTAAAAATACTCTCAGTCCCCCAAACCTTTTACTGGAAGCTCGCCTGCAATAAGGAACCCCGTATAGTAACGATAAAGAGGTATCATTATTTTTTAGACTACCAGTATTGTCTTCATTACTTTAAAACATATAATAAGGAGCTACTTATAATTAGATTCTTTTTTCATTATTTCAAATCATTATTTTAAATGCATATAGAGAAATATTTTCGACTTTTGTTTATTTATTTTGTATTGAAAATCTAAATACGAAAATACACACTGGTGAATCCTCTGATTTGAATGAAAATATGTTGTAAAGGACAAAAAATATTAGACACGTATTTTATTAGGCGCGCAATCTCAGGCTTAGGTGTTAAGAAGTGGGGTCAAAAATTACCCTATTTGACTTTTTTTTCATTTATTTCGTATAAAAGTTATTAAACTAGTGCCAAGTTGAATACAACTCCCATATATGCGCAGGGGTTTCAGAGTACGTCGGTGCTCATGATGATAGTAGGGGATTCAGCTCTATTGACTCATTGGAGCATGGTCGGAATGTGGGTTGATAACACCGATAGACTTGGATAAATAAAGTAATTTCACAAAAGATTTTGATTTCGTTTACTTAAAATACTCTCACAAAATTGATTGAGTCAATGCAAACTTCAAATTGAAATATCTTTTTTTTTTTGACCCAACTTTTTCAAACGGAGTACACCACCGGATTCTACGCCTCAAAATTAAGTTTACGTGTCCCGGGGTTTTGGTATGCCATTTTGACAAATTACTGTATTATTGTATGTTCTTTAACATGGATTTTAAATTTTCAACTTTTTTTTTAATTTACTATAATAGACTCAGGAATAAAACCATCATTGTTTTATAAACAAACTAAATTTTAATGTTTTAAAAATATTAATAATAATAACAAATATTTTTTATATGTCTAATTATAAAATTTGTTGAATTTTAGTTTTAGTTAAAAGAAGTTTTTGTAAAAAAAATTTCTTTCATAATGTTGAAAATGATGCTTACAAATCTCTAAAGAAAACCTGCTGCATACAATTAGTACAATTTAATACTACTCTTTAAAGCATACTTTAAGACATTGTAAAATATCAAACTATCTATGTAAATGTAATAAGCATAATAAATTGTTAGTTCTAAAATTTAATTTTCCAATATATGCTTTGCTTTAAGTTTATTATGTACACAATTTTTATAACATATTTTGTTTTCAAACTAAAAAAGATTTTAATTAACAAGATCCCAAAATTCATATGAAATATTAAAAATATTATTAGAAATTTTCTTTTAAAAACTTTTGTTCTCATTTTCTCCTGCATATATTTTTAGATAATCACAAATAAACTTTGAAATATTTTCTATAAGTATATTTTAAATATCTGTACATATAAGTTACATATTTAGTATATAGAGCTATTTTAGGAATTTTTGCTAAATATAGTTTAGCATTTTGAAGACTTTAAAAGTTTTTAACACAACATTTTGAGAAGCACTGACAATTTTAAAACAAAAGTTATGGAAATTGTACTGCATGTAAAACAGTTTTTAATTGCTATTGAATTTTGGCCAAAATAAAATTGACAAAAATCTAAACATACACATAGACTTTATGGAATATAGAAAAACAAATAAACTGAATTGATTTTCATGCTGATACAACAATGTGTTTGTAAAATTGTAAATTTTTATACATATATTTTTATGTTTTTTTGGAAGTTATAATAGAATTGAACCGTGGTTTGATAATTCACTAATATTCAAAAATTAACAAAAAAAAAAAAAATAAAAAATCGTGCAGATTAGTTGAGATGAAATTACACTTAGATAAGTTCTACAGTTCCCACATTAAGGCTTATTGTACACTTATTCGACTGTATTAATTTTAACTGGAAATGCAGTTGTGTTTTTCTTTTGTTAAGAAAATTTTAAAATAATATATATAATTTTCGAATAATGAACAAATTTTAGTTAATTTAACGAAATTTTTGTTAGTTTTGAAGTTTTTTTTTCTTATTTTTGTGCAGTATGCTCTAAACTAGACAAGAAAGTACAGAGTTTTATACTGAGTTTACCGAAAATATGTGCACTGATAATAATTAGTGTCCGCCCGAACAGTTCGGCCAGAAAATGCATTTGGTCTGTATTCGGTATTATAAAGCATTATGGACAAATTTGGAGGATGGAAACATTTTCCTTGGGCCGATTAGATGCTATTTTGAGTGTCAAATTTAAAGAAAAGTCTGTAGTTAGGCAATGAATTCACTGTTCGGCCTCAGAAAGTTCAGCCAAATTGAAAATAGTTCGGCGGCTGAACTTTTAACTTTATAGCTAAACTTCGGCTTTTCTCTTAAATTTTATACAAAAAATCGAATTAAATCGGCTCAAAAACATGTTTCCAATACCGAAATTTGTCATCATTGCCTATAGATATCAAAAAACCGACAAAATATAGTTTTTTGGCCCAACTGTTGGGGCGGACACTAATAATAATGTATGTATATAAATAATCAAAAATATAAAATAGCCAAAACTTTCGTTAAATGAACGAAAATTTGTTAATTTTACCAACGATTTTGTTGCTTTGACAATAGTTTTGTATTTTTATACATTGATTACTGCTAGTGTACACTCATAATAATCCATGTATAAAAATACGAAAAAAAATGTCAAAATAACAAAAACTTTCGTAAAATAAACGAAAATTTGTTAATTTTACCAAAGATTTTGATGTTTTGACAATAGTTTTGTATTTTTATACTACCTGGATTACTACGAGTGTAATAAAAATTGAATTGAAAATCTAAAAGTTACATATAAAAAAAAATTATAAAAAAAATTCCCATCTCATACCACTGTATATCACTTTAGTTCATGTTGTTGTTGTTGTTGTTGCTTTTTCCAATCGCATATAGTAAATGGGAGATAAATGTGTGTTAGCATTTGCCTGCAATGTTGTTGAGTTCATTGTCTGCAACATTATGCACACACTTACAAACATTATCAAACACACATACATACAAGCATACACATTTAAGCAAATACGTACAATCCATATGTATGAACATAGAAAAATATGGCATATTGTATTTGTTGGTTGCCATTTATTGCAAACTATGTGGCAACACAAGTGATATGCATAAATACGTATAGAACAAGAGTTTTTAGCCAATTTTGTAGTAATAAATTCACCAATGACGTTTCCGTTTGTTTGAGTTTCTTTTTTATTTTGCTGTTGTGTCTCTTTTTTTTGTTGTTGTTGTAGTTGTTGTTGGTGTCTTTAAATTTTTACTTCATGTTTTACTCTTAACGTTCCTTTTATATAGTTTTGGTTTGTTTTTTTTTTTTTTTGTATTTATGTAGATTTAAGGCATATTTTTGCTATGTCAGTTATTTGCAAAAATTTGCCTTTTGTTCAGTACAAGTGGTTAAACCAAAAAAAGACAAAAAAAAAAAACGAAACTCTCAGAAAAGAAGAAATATTGTACAAGAAGTACGAGTATACTTGTAATTGTAGTCGAGTCGAAACTATAAAATTGTTAAAATTCTTTCTTTTTTTACATTGAAAACAAATCAATGATGTGTAAGTGTATAAAGTCTTTTTAACCAAACAAGGGGTGTAAGTTACAAAAGAAGTAGTATAGATTTTGGCCTTAACTGTCATTTTAATGGTCTATAAGTTGACCTTATTCTTTGCTTAAATTATGACTATTTGAAATGTTTAAAGTTTAAGCATAAATTTAAAGTTTAAAATAAAGTAAAAAAAAAATCGTTTTAATAATAATGAACTGAGAGAATTATCTTCACTTCAGTAATTAATTTCTTCATAGCGTAAATGAAAATTGTCACTGGAATTCGTCCATTGAAAGTTTTCATAGAATGCCTATGAAATGTTTGTAGAATTAATAAAAATGAGTCATTCCTAGAATGAAGCGTTTATATAAATTATGAAACAATTCGGCTTATTCGCGTAAACCATCGACTTCAAAAAACCCCAAAGAAAAAAATCTAATGGTGTTAAATCGCACGATCTAGGCGGCCAATTCTGATCTCCAAAACGCGAAATAATACGACCGGGAAATGACTGATGCAGCAATTGAATTGTTTCTCTGGCTGTATGACATGTGGCGCCGTCTTGTTGGAACCACATGCCCTCCACATTCATTTCTTCAATTCTAGGCAAGAAAAAACTGGTTATCATTTCACTTCAAATGCATTTGCTTCTCGTGAATCACTCGAGGATTTTCCTCACCCCAAATGCGACAATTCTGCCTATTGACGAAGCCATCAAGATGAAAATGGGCCTCGTCACTGAAGATGATTTTATCGGCAAAATCAGCATTTTCATGTTGTCTCTCCAATACCCAATTACTCCATTCCATCCATACTCCATTCGTTTAGCGCTCCATTTTTACTAACCTCGTACCTTCTACTAGCAAACAATAACAATTGTTCAAATGTCAAACAATGACACTTCGAATGTTGCCAGATTTAAAAATTGTGTTCTTCTTGGGACACCCTTTATAATGAAATTGAAATTTTAATGAAATTTTTTCGTTAATATCATGAATGAAAATTCTTTCAGTGTGGTTGGCAAACACTATCTTTTCATTATAACGCTAGTTTCCTACCACGCCTATCTCAATATCTTTATGTCAATTTTAATACTACAATTTAAATAGTGGCACATGTCGTCTTATATCACACACTGAGATAATTCTCTGCATGATATCAATGAAGTTTGGCATCAGTTCTAGGAAATGTCACCGGAACTCGTCCATTTAAACGTTTAATTAAATTACTGCAGTTTTCTATAGAATTTAATGGAAAAATGTCATGTTATTTATTAAAAATTACATACGACTAATGATTAAGTTTCATTAAACATACTTTCATAAAAATTATGAAACTTTTTCACACAGTTCAAGAAATTTTTCATTCACATTGCAAAAGCAAACTTCAAATTGCATGAAACTCGTCTACGAAATTCTCTCTGAGCAGGGTTTATTTCAAAACTTTATGCATTACATTTTTTTTTGTATCTACAAAATACCGTTATAAAACGTTTCAGTATTTTATCGTTATTTTTACTTTAGTTCAAGATATTTCTGAATCAAACCAGTAAAATAGTGAAATAAGACCGTTTATACAAGAAGATACATGTCTGTAATGAAGTCGCCTTTTCAAAATGTTTATTTCGGTCTTAGTGTAACTGTGGTAGCCAACTACCAACCCTGTTTATAAGAGATTTTTGTTAAAGTTTTAATTTTATATTGATTTTGATGCATTTTTTGTATATATAGTTTATTTGAAGAAAACTTTTTAAAATTTTTTTCCTTTTAAAATTTAAAATTTAGTTTGACAATTTTTTTTTTTCGTTTGGTTTCATTTTTCTGAAACTTCTTTCGCTAATTACTGCTTGATCTCAATTAGTGTTTGTTGTTAACCATTACATAAACGTTTACTTTGTTGTTACATTAAGTAGTTGTAAAACAACTTAAACAACAGAGAAAATTTAAAACAAAAAAAAAAAAATAAAAAAAAAAAAATTAAGATGAAAATAACTACAAACTGTCAACTTAACTTTAGTAATACCACTAACGACGCTTTTAATAAGGGAAGTATGTTAAGATACATGAAAATAAAATAAAAAACAAACTTGTTTCGACTGTGACCGATTTTTGAGCAGATTAACCCAGAAATGTGGTAAAACCAGTAGACACATTAACTCATTTTTAACAAATGTTCCATTTTTAATCGAGTGCACTGAGAAATATGATATAAATGAATTTTTCCAATATATCTCTGAGTTATCACTGGAATTCGTCAATTGAGACTTTTCATTAAGTTTTGAAAACTAAATATATTAAAAGCTGCAGAGTATACTCTCTTTAAGTACCTTTTTGATATCTCAAAGAATTCATGATATAGTTTATTTGGCCAAAGAATGTGTTTCGATGAGGGTATAATACTGATCATGCAGTTTGTTAGCTTTTTTTTTAACCCTCTTCACTTTAAACTGGAAAACGAAATATCTTCTTAGGGATTTTATTTTCCAAGATTTTGCTTTAGTTAATGAATATAAATTTGCCAACCTAAAAACTACCACAAATATTTTAAAACAACAAAGCCTAAAAGTATACCTTAAAATTTTAATTAGCTTTATATAAACTTGGGTCACCTTCCCCTTAGCTAATAAGTACAATTTATTTATAATGTTGGCAAAAGGTTACGTTATAACTTGGCCTCTTATGTGTCCCTTCCTTACCCCTTAGAATTTCATCTTGCCTAACACTTTATAACTTTACAATGTCTAATGTAGTTGTTGTCGTCGTTATTTTCCATTTTAAACAGTTTGTTCTGTATTTCGGAACTGATACAAATACTTACATTACAAGTCATTAACAACTTTTAATGTTCTTTAGTTAAGCTAACATGTTGCTGTTGTTGCAAAGCAAAACATTTACAACAGTGGCAACTTGCAACTGCATTAAACATTAGCTTTAAGTTACAGCCACAATAACACCCAACAAATATGATGACAACGCAATGAATGGTAGGTACATGGAACATATACATACATGGCAGAAATAGTTCATTTAGTTTCGTTGTTGTTTTTTTCTGTTTAAAAATTTTCAACAAGCCACAAGTATTCATGCTTGCGTGTCAATATGTATGCTGTAAGTACATGCATGTGTACGTATTTTTTTTTTTATAAAAGGCTTAAATTAGTTTTAACGGAACAAACATTTTTTAAAGCATACTTTTGGGGGGGAATTATATAACAATGTTAAAAAGTTATTTTTTATTTTTTGTTTAAAAAATATTCCGTTTTTATATTTTGTTAACTTTGTACTCCACACATCCATTAGTTTGATTACATTCTTTTGAAAATGTATTTATAAAACGTCATTAAATGATAAACAAAAGCATTTGGTGGGTGTTTTCATGAAGAACATTCATATAATGAACAAAACTATATAGTGGACTTTTGTTGCGATATACATAAGAGAGTTGCTATTGGCAAGTCCCGAAAATGAAGAAAATATTAAAACCCAAAGGATACTTTATTTGAAATAACAATAACAGGTCGTGATTCAAGACCCTACACTGAAACAATTATTCTTCATTATATTAATGAAAGAATTTCATTGTTTTTTTTTCGTACATTTATTGGTATTGGCAAAAAAAATTCTGTATTTACAAGAAATTCAATTAATTTTATGAAAAATTTCATAGTTTCATAACTATAGTTCAGTCTATTTCTTGAACTATCTCTTCATAAATTTAATGAAATTTTTCTTTAGAACTATGAAATTGTTTTAAAGACTAACTGCCTTTTCAAAAAAATTGTTTTAAAGACTAACTACTTTTTCATAAAAATAATTCAGTCTATTTCTTAACCCATCTCTTCATAAATTTAATGAAAATTTTCTTTAGAACTATGAAATTGTTTACAAGACTAACTACATTTTTTCTATTCCGAACGAAAATAAATTATCGTAAAATAAAAAAAATATTTTCTTTTGTTTCTCATGTATTTTTGACCTGTTTCCCAGGTTTTTTTACGAAAGTAATCTACATCATTTTTTTTTTATAATTACATTAATTTTCAGAAATTTCAAATTTTATTTTCAAAATTTAATCCTTAAGTCCTTAAGTCCATATCTTCAGCACAAAATACCAATCTCTGGTCGCGGTGCATAGTGCCACTATAATCTAAGTCCATATCTTATAAATTTCTTTATTAATTCAATGAAACCTTTTTTTGAGTTTGGATCTCTGCGAAATTGTTTCATAAATTATATCATTCGTTCGATGAAAGAAGACCGAACAATTCGAATTTTTTGACTTTATGTCTTTCGATTTTCTTAATACTAATAATTCTATATGGAGCCCATAAAATATCTCCATATTCAGTTTTTGTACCTGGTTTTCACGTTTTAAATTTTCCAAAGAAATACAAAAATCGCTTAAGCATATAACTTTAAAGAGATATTCGATATCTCCGACTCAAATAGCATTCGATGAAACAAAGCCAAGTAACATGGTGAAACTTTCTGGATCCACAGAAGAATATCTTAACCTTTCTTTTTAATAAATAAAAAAAATGACGGCCGACTTTAATATAGTTTCAGTTATTTTTAAAACAAAAAATTCAGAACTAGTTCTTAGCTAAAAAAGCTTAATATTTTTTCAAATTCTCTTTAAACATATATCTATTGATATGATAACATTTTTAGCATTTTAAACTAAATTCTTATAAATAATATACTGAAGTGAGCGGCAAGTTGGTCCTTATTATCAACACCTACTTCGCCCACTTTTTGGAAATATTTGAAAAGTTGTTCCAGTTTATATTCATTACAAATAAGAAAAAACCAAAACTTTACTATTTATACGATTTACAATTTTTTTTTAGTTCAACATTTATGTGCAAAGGACGCACTATTTTTTCCAAGTTTTTAAAAATATTACAAAAAAGTTTATACTTATAAAGAAAATTGGCAAGGCAACATAATACATACACTTTCAGAGTCGTAGCGCTGAATTTTTGAATCTGGAGAGGTAATGTTTTTTTTAACCTCTTGAAACCATTTCAAAACTAAGGACTTTTCATAACAGTAAATTTATACAATTGTAATACTATATAATTTAAGTTTCAACATTATTAAATGCGACACTGAATAAGTCAAGGTTTTGTTAAAATTTTAGATTTGCATTTGGTCTAAATTATGCCTTATTAAAATATAGTAAATTTCTGAATTTTTTATGTACTAGAAAACTCATGGAATCTAAAAATCGGCCAACTTTTTTAATATTTGCTTATTTACAAAAAAAGTTTAGATGTATTTCTATCGATCCATAAAGTTTTGTTGTATTGCTTGGACTTGCTTTACTTTTTGTGTGTTAAAACTTCATGGCGGATAAGTTTTTTAATCATATGTATTATTGACTGCACATACGCCATGTAGTTTTAACATACAAGATCATTTGTGTTTTGTTAAACCAAAAATCGTAAAATGATTATATATTAATTGTGAAAGGCGTGGTAGAGAAGAATGAGTGTATTTTCTAAAAATCTATGATATATTCTTTGTATATTCGATAGATGGCGCTTACGTAGTTAGGGAAGAATTGCCAGAGAGCAAAGTTTGATTTTTGTTTGAGTTTGATATTAATCAAAAATATCTTCATAAGCTAATATCAAATTTTATCTAAGGACAAGTCCTTACATTAGAAGATTTACTAGAAGATTTACCCAAATTATAATTTTTGAAAGAAAGATATTGTTGTATTTACTTGATGAGAAGTTAAAAACAAAATTGGTACATTGGTCCTATAAATATTTTCGGTGACGCGAAATGAAACATGTAAGGACCTGTCAGTAGATAAAGTCAACATTAAATTTGCGAAAGAAGACATTTTCAATTAACAAATAAACATTTCACAGTTTTTAGTTCAACAAATGAACTTGATCTTGAATAATCTTGCTCTCATCATAATTTATGATAAAAGATCTAAAAATAAGCTTTTGGTTTTATTGGGGATTTTTGAATTTTATTCATCGTCTTCTTAGACAGTGTGCAATTAATACTGTAATTAATATGCACATATTTTTCAATTGTTTGAGATAGGCGTGGTAGAGAAGATTAAGCATACTTTTCTAAAAATCATAACTACATTGTATTTTTTTTTTTTTTTTTTTTTTTTTAAATTTTTTAAAATTAAAATATATTAAAATAATTATTGCAAGTCTGATATAATTTTTATTTAAACTAAAAATTATGTTATTTCGACCTCTAATTGTGTAATTAGAACTTTTTTTGACCCTGTAAACTTTTTTGACCCTTCATTTTGCTGCCCTCTCTGTATTACATTAATATGTTGAAGTACTTCCTACATGCAATATACCCTTTATCAAAACCTAAAGTATTTTTTAATTAAAATAATTTTTAATGAAAAGCAACAAAATGGAAAATGGATTCATTACTTATGAACCAAAAATTGTAAAGAAAATAGCGAAAAAAGAGAAACTGTAGTTATTAATTATCATTTAAATAAACAATTTATTTTTATATCATTTTATTTATTTTCTATAAATTTTATTACTTTAACCAACATTTTGCTGAACATTGGAAAGCTTTGTCATGAATCCAGTTAAACAAGAGATCGGATATTTATTTTTCAACCTTAACTTGCTGGTTTTCAGAAAAATTAAACTATTCAAAATATAGCAAAATATTTACACATTTTTGTAAAATACGAGGGCGGATCAATAAGTCCGTGACTTTTCGAACTTTCCTCGAAGTTATAGAAATACAACACTGATCTCATCAAGTACTACCTGTTAATAGACTACTGTCAAATTTTGAGCAAGTTCCGTCATTTACTTTGCGTTCAACAGCGGTTCAAAACATACAACCTCGTGGATTTTTTGAAAATGGAAAAAGTGAATTTCGAGTGCTCATTAAACATTATTTTTTTGCGAAAAAAAACCGTCAATCAAACTAAGGAAAAGCTTGATAAATACTATCAATTTAAATGGTAAAAAAGTGGTTTACCGACTTTCGTTGTGGTCGCACAAGTACAAATGACGCTGAACGTTCTGGACGGCCAATTGAGGTCAATACACCCGAAAATGTCGAAAAAATCCACGACATAGTGTTGGCCGATCGAAGAGTAAAAGTGTGTGAGATTGTTGATGCCATAGGCATTTCATGTGGCAGTGGGGTTTTGATTTTAAATGATCAGTTGGGTTTAAGAAAGCTGTCTGCAAGATGGGTGCCGTGTTTGCCCTCAATTGACCATAGACGTAATTGTGGCCAATAAGGTGATGTCAACAGTTTTTTTTTGGGATGCAAGAGGGATAGTCCACATCGATAACCTTCAAAAGAGAAAAACAATAGACGGCGAATATTATGCCAACTTATTGGATCGATTTAACGAGGATTTAAAAAAAAAACGACCCCATATGACCAAGAAATGCATATTTTATTAACCTCGAAAAGTCCTATTTTTTGAAAGGGATGGAAAAATTGGAGAAAAGTTGGACTAAGTGTATTGAGCTAAACGGAGATTATGTTGAAAAATTATTTTTTTTTTGCATAAAACACTGTGTTTCATTCAAAAAGTCACGGACTTATTGATCCGTCCCCGTAGTATATAATATAATCAACAGGAGCAAGAAGTTAATGCAAATGTATTTTTTTCCTTAAGTCAGGAATCAGGGTAAACAAAATATCTTCAAAGAGTTTGCGCTAAAATGGCATCGGATTTTTTGTGCACAATTTTGCTTATTTTGCTTTAAACATATTTTTGCTTATTTCGCTTTAGATGCGTATTTTTTTTTTACTTATTTTGCTTATTTTTATTGAATTTTTCTTGACTTTTTGTAAAAAATCAAATATACTTTTACTTTTGTTTGACCAACGAGCATATACACTAAAGAGGGCCCAAGCTACTCAAGTATTCTCTTACATTATTTGCACACTAGCATTAAGAGACACAGGTTTTAGTGTTTTTTTTAATGCATATTTTTCAATACTAATTATTAAAATGTTGTGTTTATTGTGCAGAGAATATATTAAGCAATAAAAATTACATTAAAATTTAGTCAAAATTGCTTAAAAATATTAAAATAAAAAAAAATTAAGTGCATATTTTTTAGTTTTTAGTGCATATTTCAATATTTTTCATGCATATAATATTCCCCTAAAACATTCATTTTTAATGCATGAAGTTCATGTCCATGATAATAATATATAATGGAACTACACGACGTATGATTAATAAAATAACACTCATACGCTTAGGTTAACTATTTGAAACAATATCTATTTCATTTATTCTTTCAAAAAGAACATAAAAAATTGGAATTTTTTAAACACCTTTCTTTCGATTTTATTTATATTAAAAAACATATATTCTCTATTAAGCCAATAACATATCTCCACATTCAGTTTATCAAATTTTTCACGTATTGACTTTTTAGGAAGTAAGTAACTTTCCAAAAAGTAAGTAACTTTGAAGTGCCATATATCCCAAAGTTGTCCTCGGATTTTCTGATTCGAAAATTATTCGATTCCTATTGTTGAGCTCTTTCACGTTTACGCAAACAAAAAAAAATAAATATATACAAAAATGCATTTTCGGGCAAAGGCAACTTTTAGATGCATTTTTGAAATAATTCTCTCCCTCATTAAAATTGTTTAAACATAGTTACATCAATCGGGACCTTAACAAATTTTGCATAATATTAAATTTGCTTTTTCTGAGACGAAAATGCAATTCAATTTTCTAGATTTATTTAAAATTTTTTTTTTTATTTTATTATTTTTATTAATTAATAATCATATAATTACAAATTATATACTATTATCCTAACCGAGCACTAGCTCTGGTGGGAATCGAACCCACGACCCCCGTACTGATAAGCCAGCTCGCTACCAACTAGCCTACCGGGGCGCACGAAAAAAAAAATAATTTTTTGTATTGTTTCCAATTTACATAACTTCAACTAGTTTTAAAGCAGTTTAAAATACACAAAATTGATTTCTGACAAAAATGCATTTTATATGCAAATGCAATAATTGTATTTATATAAAAAAATCGGAATAACGACCATTGAGTAAAGCTAAAATTTTTAGCACTCTTCGATGCTAGAATCATATAATTACAAATTATATACTATTACCCTAACCGAGCACTAGCTCTGGTGGGAATCGAACCCACGACCCCCGTACTGATAAGCCAGCTCGCTACCAACTAGCCTACCGGGGCGCACGAAAAAAAAAATAATTTTTTGTATTGTTTCCAATCTACATAACTTCAACTAGTTTTAAAGCAGTTTAAATACACAAAATTGATTTCTGCCAAAAATGCATTTTATATGCAAATGCAATAATTGTATTTATATAAAAAAATCGGAATAACGACCATTGAGTAAAGTTAAAATTTTTAGCACTCTTCGATGCTAGAAAGTTCGTTTCCCCATTATTTTCTATTTAATTCCCACAGTGTTCCTGTTCTATTCCATAGTGTTCCAATTAAGACCAATATTCAATTCCATATCATTCAGGGTGGCTGCCCTATTTTGTAACTTTAATTGATTTTAAAACAATATAAAAATTATATTGAAAAAAAAAAACATTCAGTGACTTTCTTTCTAAAAATCTTACGCATTTCACTAACATTTATACACAAAATCCCAACGCCTTAAATCTTTATTTTGCAAGTACGATGCAAAATGAAACACACACAACCATAAACCAAAAATTATTATTATTATTTTTTTGAAAATTTGTCGAACGTGAACATTTGCAAACCATTCAACATCATCATCTTTCATTACTATCATTCATCTTCAAGAATATCTTATAATATGGTTTGGTTGAACTTAAAAGCCATATTAAACCATCATAGAGAAAAAATAAACCACTTGAAAAGGACCTCGCGTTTTTCAACTTTGAAGTATATTCGTGCTTGTGCTGTTGTTGAGAAAATATTTCAAATACTTTTGAGTGTATATATAAATATAATAAACTCAAGATATTTACCAAAGATAATTGCTAAGCTGTCATTGATAAAGCGATGAGATAAGAGTACACTCAAAAATTAAGTTAGTAGACAAATTTGTGAAACGTCTTGTAAATTAAGTACTTTTAACGGACTTTTCAAACCCTTTAAACTAAAACGATAATTGAAGTCGTTCATAGACACATCCTACATAGTAATTAATGAACTAATATATTTCCTAAACAACTTGTCAACTAACTCATTTGTTAGTTGCATTTTTATACATTTCTATGGATTTTTTCAAAAAAGTTATTTTGAGATGAAGAGAAAAATTTGAGAAAATACTGTAAAAAGACCGGACTTAAAGATAAATAACAAAATTTTACCGCAATTTATATTTATTAATATACAAAAGAGAAAAAGTGATAATTGAAAATATAAAACTAAAGAAAATAAATGAAATTGAAAAAACGTAACAGAGAGGAAACAGAAACAAAATAAAATTAAACATGATAGACATAACGAGAAGTTGTTATAACAAGACTATATTCTTTATCTCTCTTTTATGTGTTACAGTTCACAGAATTGTTACAATATAATTTCAGGGATATTTAATTTAAAAAAAAATATGCAAAAATATTTTTATTTTTTTATTTTTATTTTATTAATTAATAAACATATAATTACAAATTATATACTATTACCCTAACCGAGCACTAGCTACTATTGCCTTCAGCGCGTTGTAGCGAAAACAGACCAGTGCCTCTGGTGGGAATCGAACCCACGACCCCCGCACAAATAAGCCAGCACGCTACCAACTAGCCTACCGGGGCGCATAAACTGCAAAAATATATATCTAAAGGTCATTTCGTTTTATAAAATTATGCATAAATCTCTATGTAATGAAATTGAGGATGATGATGAGAGTCTAGCCTTTTAGATCTATAAATCCTTATTTGTAATTTGATAGCCTTTATTGCGTCTAAAAAATCATATTTGTCTATGACTGGCTTTGTTATATAAACTAAAAAATTTACATTTACTGAACATTCTAATAACCAAAATAAATATTTTACTAACACAAAATTTGCATAATTATAACTATTTACAAAATCATTTAAAATGTATTTACATTGCACAGTTAAAGGTCGAAAAAACATATTTTTTTTTTTAATAAAAATTATATCAAACTTGATATTTAAATATCTTTATATTATTGAATATATTGTTTGTTTGTAAATTTACAAGAATACTTTTTCAAAACAAACATTTTTTCAAACAGCTATTTTGATACAGTAAAAAAGTCATAAATTGTTACAAGTATATATTATTTTTAAACAAGAAGTCCCAGTAGCGTCTAAAAATGTGTTAATATTAGACACAAAAATGATTTACAACTTCACCCCTTTTACTATTTTACCCCTAATTTCAATACTCTTTTTCATTAATTTTTATTTTGCTCAAATTGTGGTTTCGGCAAAAGTTTTAGTTAATTTTTTTTAGCACTATACTAATTTTGAGCAAATGTTTTACTGATTTATTTTTCTACCAAAATTGTGCTAACAAGCACATTTATAGTGTGGACAACAACCATATTGATAAGGTGTATGATATAATACAGACGATGATAATACATAATACTAGAAAAACAACTCTTATGGCACATTTAAAAACCGGTGATATGTTTTTCGATTTTTCTTTCATACATAACACAAAAGGAGGCCAAAACATGTATAAACACCAAAATTGTAATATAAAAAATATAATTTGTGTGTTGACTCCGGTTTGTTAAAGTATTTGTACAATATTTAAATAAACGACAAAATAGAATATTTTAATATCGTACAAATAATTGTGTATTTGTAAAGAAAATGTTTATAGTGATTTTTTGCGGAGTTTGTTAAAACAACAAACAAAATAGACTGAAATAAAACACAAGGAAACACAGTTTACTTAGCTTTTATGTTTCCTTTCGGTATTTAAAGAAAAAGGACACAAACGTTTTAAAATGTTACTATTTTCGAGGGTTTACCGATATGGGCATCAAAATTCACAGAACAACGAACACATTACGTAAAACGTATTTTAAAAAATGGTGTGCACTAATGCAATTTTAGTTGTAAAAATGTGATGAAAACGAATTTACTGGAATTTTTTGGGTGAATTTTAGTATTGTTTTAAAATAATTATTTTTAGTATGTAGGTTACATCCTTTTGTCATTAAATGAAATTGTTATGAAAATATTTTCATGTTTAGGGATTTGTAAATTAATAAGAAATTTATATTAATATTGTGCTGCATATTTGGCAATTTCCAATTTCAAATTTCTAATTAACGTTTCAGTTCATTTCCTGTTATTTATATGAAACATTTTACTATAAATATTTATTATGTAGTATGTATATTATAAACTATGTACCTAATTAATTAACATACCTTTAGGGGCATTGTTATCGAAATATTTCCTGCATACTTTTTAAATAAATAAAAGAAATTTTCAAAGCATACTCTTAGGAGTAAATAATGTAAAGTAAACTTAATATTATCTAACCCTAATCCTTTAAATTTTAAAAATGCTATAACTACCGACTAAAAAAAACAACATCTTAGAATTTAATTTACCCCAAACAATTTAAAGCATACTTTTGGGAGTGTCTATGCAACATATTTGTTCTACATTTTACTTAAAATTTCATTATGGTAATTTTCTTTAATTATTGATTTTATATAAATCAAATAAAACTCTACTGTTAGCAACAATATTATATGCTGCTAGCAAATTCTCCGCCTGCTCCTATCTCTAACCGAATACAATTTGAAGCCAAATAACCAAATGGAGAAGGAGAAAAAAAAAAACTACTAGAAAATGCTCTCATTACCAAAATGTAAATATGCATTCCTGGCTCTTTTTCTCTATATAAAATTTATATCTGTGGTTTATTCATTAGGTTTAAATCCGCAAACAAACAAAATGCCACAATATCTACTAGCAAGTAAAACTACTTGCTGTGGATACGATTACGTACAATGTACCACCAGTACAGAGTAGTATAAGGATTACAAAATAAATAGCATAAAATGTTGAAACCACTGACATAAGCAATTCCCCAAATGCTAAGTACACAAAGAATTGGGAAGTATTTTAAGTTGGCCGCCTGCTATGAAAGTTTTGAGTTGTTTTGTTGTTGTTTTTGAACAACAAGCCTATAAAATAAGGAAATAACTACAATTGAGATGAACGCATTCTACAATTACAAAAATAACTAAAATCGAACCAAAATAAACAACAACAACAACAACAAAGATAACAGCAACTAAACGAAGAACTTGCATTTACAATTTGGATGTATGCAGTAAGGCAATGGCAGGCATTTAAGTAAGTATCATCACCATATGAAGCTATAGAAAACTGACATATCTGTTGTTGTTGTATTGGCTGTAAGTAGCAGTAATGGTTTAATGGCACTATGTGTCAGAAACTACATTTTGAGGACTAAAAATTTCCAAGATAAATGGAAGCCCGCTAAACGGAGAGTTTACTCTAATACGATATTGCCTATTGCCATTTCTTTTTGAGCTAACCCCTCCCACACACACTATAAAACAGAAATTCTCATGATTCCCTTAAACAAAATAAGATATCGTACCCAGTGTAGAAACGGTAATGACATATCATTATTCTTTGAACTACCAGTAATGACACCAGCCACCAGCTCTGCATTACTTTAATACAAATAATAATGACTTAACAACTCGTTATCCATAAATACTAATTTTAACCTTAATTTTATATATAAAGTAATGATGTAAACATTTTCTTGAAAATCTATTTTTAGATTCATTATTTTTCAACTCCAGTAAGTACATATATAACTATCTACCCGAGTAAAAATAATATATAATCTTGTATAAATTTGACCAAAAATTGATAATTTGGTCGAAGATTGAACAAAACTTGAATATTTTCATCAAAGTTTGCACAATTCTCGCAAAAAAATCACTTAGATTTGATTAAAAATTAATTATCTTTAATTTTGTTAAACAATTTTTTAACCGTTAGAAGCCTGGGGCAAAAAACACCCATTTAAAGTAAAAGCTTTTAAATTGATAAACAAATTTATACCAATGATTTCAATTTTGACTAAAAAAGACCTAGTAGGAAATTTACATAATGACTTCAGATTTTATTTAAATTTGAATATGTGATAAAGGGTACTAAACGTACCAGCTCAACTTTCTAGGGTTAAAAATGTGTTTGTTTTTTTTCATATCTATTTCAAAGAAACTATACAAAAATGGTTATCGAATTAGGGGTATTGTTAGGATCTATATAATCATTTACCAACAATTTTCAAAGTGGTATGTTTTTCTGGCGCAGTTTTGGACCCCAGATTTTTAACTCTTAAAAGTAAGATTGTTACAATATATAATTGTGTTTGTTCGTTATTTTATTATCCTTTATCACATACTGAAATTTAACCATTAGCTGAAAGAAGTCATTCTGTAAATTTTCTAGTGGGTATTTTGTGGTGAAAAGTAAAAACATTAACATTATGGATAAAATTTCATAAAATTGTATTTGTATCAAGTGGACATTTTTTATCATCAATTTAAAGCTTTACACTTTTGTAGTCATAATATAAATTATGTTTTATGGGTATTTTTTTGTTCCCAGGCCTCTAAAGGTTAAAGATTTTTCAAATAATAGTAAAGAAAATCATGGTCCATCAAATTTAAGCAATATTTTTTGGAAAAACATGCAAACTTTGACGAATACATTTAATTTTTCAAAAAATTATCAATTTTCATAAAATGTCCTCGAAGGAGGCTCCTCAACTATAAATTAGACATCACACAGCACTTCCTAAAATTTTCATAATTAAAAAAAAAGAAACGTTTTTACAAAATCGTGGGTGATTTTCGATTCCACGCTGAAATGGGTAAAGTCAGATTTCATATCTGAATAATTTTGGGTATATTAAATGCATATCAAGAGTTAAATGATACATCACAAATATAATTGACCTAGGGGTTTTAAATTATATTAATTTTTTGTGCACACATACTTTATGGAGGCCATAACATAAATGCATATTCAGTTTTTCAAATTTTCAAAAATTTTCGAATATATTCAAAAAATTGTCAAAGTGTGTAATTTAAAAGAGCTCTATATATCTAAGGGATACCCTAATTATCTTTCTTTTTAATTTCTTTTGTTTTCGTTATTTTTATATTTTTTTTATTCTCTTGTCTTGTCTTTCTTTCTACATTTTCTTCCTTTTCGTTTCTTTTTTGTTTTTTTTTTTAATTTATTTTTTCGTTCTTTTTAATTATCCTTTTTCATTTTTCATAATCCTTTCGGGAGAAACAATAGAAAACAAATTTCTTCAAAATCTAAAAGTTTAGCTTAAAATCCTTTTCTAATCTAAGAAAAAAAAAAAATATTATATTCCATCCGCAATTTTACAACTCTTGTCGCATTGTATATTACTGAGAGTAATAAAAAAACAACAATTCTTCTTAAATATATTTTTTTTTCTTCTTCTTCAAACTACATTTATAACCATATCTATGGCACTTGAAAATACTTATACATTACAACAATAACTACAATAATACACTATAGACATTGTCTTATGCCAATTTATGTAACACTGGCATATGTGATTACAATCAAATTAGATACCGAAACTTCATCAATTATTAAAAAGACAGCAAATAGTATTATGTTTTGAGGTTGAGTATTATAAAACAACAGCAACAAAATGAGAAGAAAAAAAAAATAGATATAGAAAATAAGGATAAACTGCATATTTAGATATGCAGTGTCAAAGAGTTTTATGTTTATGGTAAAACAGATGCTAATGTTCTATGTATGAATTGAATCGACTGGTAATGCAATTGCTTGTATGTATGTAGTATTGTATGCACTAATACAGAGAAAGAGTATAGTATAATAATCAGAAAGAATCTTTTTTATATTTGTAATCTGTGACAGTTAAAGACAATAAGGAAGTATTTTATAAGTATTGCATGGAAATGCATAAGGGTACATGTAATAAACATTATTAATTATTTCGATTTTTAAAAATAGATTATTAATTGATAGATAAAGATTGATTTTTTTATAAATTACAAACAAAAGACAACAAAGTGATATAATTATGCTTAAAGTAAAATGTTTGTTAATAAAAAAAAATATCAGTTCAAAATTAAGAATAATAAAAAAATTCATTAACAAAGTGTGTAAAAATACACGATGGAAACGAAAAAAAAAAATAACCATTTTGAAATCTTAATATTATTAGAACAAAAAACTATAGAAACGAATCTGAGATCACAAAAACAATGTTTGTAAAATAAAAATGTAAAATGTTTGTTCATAAAAAAAATATCAGTTAAAAATTAAGAATAATAAAAAATTCATCAACAAAATGTGTAAAAATAAACGGTGGAAACGAAAAAAAAAATTAGCCATTTTGAAATCTTAATATTATTAAAACAAAAAACTATAGAAACGAATCTGACATCACAAATGAAGTATAGTACACTAAAGTTGTTTACCATATGGGTTTTTTGCGATTCGTTGACAAATGTGGCGAACTTTCGCTCTAAAAGTCAATACAGTAGAATCTCACTAATTAGAACTCTCCGTGGTTCTAATTTCTGGAAGTTTTTTTTTATTTAGTTTTGTATTTTCACTACAAATTATTTTTTTGCAATGTATTGTACGCTCCAATGTATTGTGCGCTCTGAAATTTGAACCTGTGGTTCTAATTTCTGGAAGTTTTTTTTTATTTTGTTTTGTATTTTCACTACAAATTATTTTTTTGCTCATTGAAGTAAAAATAAAACGGGGAAGCCCCGAGTTATTCGTGGTGAGTACGATTCGGTCATATGCATGTGAAATTTGATATTAAATACCTAATAATAAAAAAAAATTTTAAAGTTTTTCTATGAATTTAATATATACAATTAATTAAATATTATTAAATAAAAATAGTTTTGTGTTAAACATAAGCTTAGCAGTTTTATTATAATTTTCTGTAAAAAAAATGTCCAGAAATTAGAACTTTTCAGAAATTAGAACTGCCCGATGTACAAAGTGGTTCTAATTTCTGAGATTCTACTGTATTACTTATTTATTTTCTTATATTTATCGGTAATTTTTGGAAAATTCAGACTACACTTAGAATACTATGTAGGTAAAGACCACTGTAAACGTAGTTGAAAACAAATTAAATTTCACTTGAAGAAAAGACCACTGACTTTTGAGTAAATTCAACTAACAAAGTCATTTGATTTTTAACTGTTCAAAAAATGGACCACAATTACAGTAAAACGTGAAGTAAAATATAAACCAACATTTATTTGTTTTATTTTTTTAAATAAAAAAAAAAAAACTACTGCATAAAATTAAAGTGCAGTTATTTTATGTGTACAGTACAGTTATTTTATGTGGTTTGGTTTTTTTAAATGAAGTACATATGTAGTCAAAAACTAAATTTCTTCTACAAATTACTGTGTTTTCATTTAAAAATAAAGAAACTGTATTGCAACTTAAACAACTACAAATATTTACGGCAGAAGTTGCCTGTGTGTATCTTTATAAATAATTTAGCCTATTTGTTTTAAAAAATTTTGCATTATTGAATAATATATATGACATTTTTGGCGAATTTTTATATTATTGTACGTGACCCCCATTCTATTATTCTTTTTACGTACAGGAAATTAATGCTTTTTTGCTGGTTTATAAGTTAGACCAACCATGCACTTTTTAATTAAAAATAATTTACGAATTTTGAAACTTTTATGAATAAAACATTTTCAGTCAAAACTATATTTGTGCCACATTTAAGCATTTTAAATCGATTACAGTTAGATTTCGTTGGCAAAATCAGATTTCATCCGTAATTAATAAAATTGTTTGTATGTAAATTTTTTCTGGACAACATTTACAATATAAAAATTAATTACAGAAATTAGTTTTAATTTCGAATTTCACATCGGCTTTATGTTAAATTTAAAGGACACGTAATAGTTATGACTATCTGAAATATATAACTTTCAAGCGCACGTTTTGACACTTTTACCAACTTAATGAATTTAAATTTTAATCTATATAAAATATTCTTAAAAGTTTGAATTTATTTTTATTATTTTTTCCGTGCATCGAATTGAATGAAAAACGCCTCAGATATTGGCTGGCTACATACCAAATATATATGTTTTTATGATTTTTTTTTACATTTTGTGTTATTTTTTTGTTCAAGAACATTGTGGTGCTTCTTGATCCTTTCTTGAAAATATACAAAATTTTACATACACGATTCTAGCTTTATTTCTAATAAATACACCAATTTTCGCCACATTCTCATAATATCTGCAGCTTTTACTTAATTTTTAGCTTTCAGCGATTATCCTGAAATCTGAAAATGCAGATAGGCGTGTTCTTGTTGCGATTTTGACAAAAAAATTTTATTTTTACATGTTTTAAACAATAAATGCTCGTTACCAAATGTCACTTATCTACGACAACTCCATCTATTTATGGCCACACGTTATATGAATTAACGACACTGTGCCTCTTAAGGTATATTTTATATAAAATGTACCACGTCTATATAACACGTTTTATACTACGTCTTATACCAATTACTCTTTAGATTGGAGCGGTAGCTCGCGGACTTGGTCGGATAAGGTAGAGAGACATTTAAATAGTCGTCGCTTATACTACGTCTTATACAACGTTTTATACTTTGTCTTATACTCCGTCTCACTCCACATCTTATATAGATGTCTTATACTACTGCTCGCACAATATCTTATACTGCGCCGTATACTATGTGTTATACTACATCTCTAACCATATCTGATACACTCTCCTGTAAAACATCTTATACTCAGTTCGTATAGTACATCTTATAATTCCTACTTCCTACCTACTTCCTTGAATTGTTCTTCGTCCTTCCATTTAAAGACAATATCCAATTCAAGTGCTCTTGGCTAGCTTTTGCCTCTACAGAAATAGTGATTGAAAAGCTTCTTTAACAAAAATTTCTTATTTAACTTTGCTTTGTGATTTTGTTATATAAAAAAACTATGAAATGTTTTTAGGATATTTTAAAATAATTTTTGTTTTTTCAGTTTATTGACTTCTATATTTTCTTTATTTTATTAAAAACCATTTCCTATTTTTTTACTAGTTCTTCTACCAAAAACTCTTCAAAAGTTTTGTCTTCCTTCCCCTGTAGTTTTTTCTGTTGTTTGCTTTTTTTTTTGTGATTAACCACAAAAAATAGTTTGTTAGCTACTATTTGCCCAGTAAAGCATAGTTGTAGCACACTCACAGAAAAAAGCTTGTAAAAATAGTTAAAAATTATGTTGCAGAAAAATTGCTAAAATTAGCAGATTTTTTTTTGTAAATATTGAAAAATTAAGAACAACTGTCAACCTTACAAAATTTTAGTTATATTCGAGTTAAATATTATTTAATTGAAAATCAATTTTGTAAAA